>CM038797.1:66104652-66173595 GCA_021764765.1 Vicia sativa | reverse complement strand
TTTTGAAGCTTTGTTGATGTTCTTGGAGATAAGAATTTACGTTACATGTGCTTGTGGATGTATCATGTACTTATAGTAGGTGAATTAGGTCAAGAATCATAAGAAATTATATGCCAATCAATGAAAATATTTGATTTGGAGATGAAACCAAATATTTCCTTTTTTTCATCAAATCTCATTCAATTCCTTTGCCAATCAATGCAATTTCGAAATTGACAGCTTGTATGGCTTGCTTGGATCTCAAGAATGAGAGAAAAATCCACCTTGCAATTAATTTTGATTTTCTATCTTTTATTTTAATTAAATTGGCTTTTAAATGATTAAAAATCCAAAATAAATAGAAAATAAAAGATAAATTCGTGGCCTTGGGCTTGGAGGTTCCAAATCAGCTAAGGAACATGTTTAACCAAGAAAAGTTAGGCCCATTTGCAAAAATTTTGGTTTTGTCAAGTATTTCTCTTTGTGCACCTCCTCAAAAATGCTCAACTTGTGCAAGGTGTATCTTGCTCAATTTTTAACATTTTTGGGTGTTCTTGGACTTTTTAGAAATCTCAAGATGTCCTCTAAACAACCTCTTTGGTTTCATCTTCATTGAAGTTTCCATGCTCATGAACACTTCTTTACAAAAAGTTGACTTTTTGTTGACTTTGAAAATGACCTATAATGTTTTGATCCATAACTTCCAAATGATGCATTTTCTGCCCAAGCTTGTGAGACATGAAGTTGTAGAGAATTGAATTCTCTTCAAAATGAGTTGTGGTGGAAAAATTTACGATAAGGTATGTGAAGTTATGCTTGGTCAAAGTTCGTGACTTTTGTCTAAGAAAGCCCAATTTAGAAACTTTGACTTTTGATCAATTCTTGACTTTTCTTGATGAATCATGATCAACCCTTGATAAAATGATGAATATCACTTCAAAATATTGATGTTGACCAAAAATTATGAAGTTTGTTGTATGTTGACCACATTGACTTTTGTCCAATATAATTGATTTTAACTATCGGCGGATTTATGCGAAACGACTTGCAGGCTTGAAACTTGACATGGAGATTCTACGAGCATATGGTGAGGTATGATGACCACTTGAAGCATTGGATTCTCACCTTGACTTGAGAATGGCCAACCCTAGTTTGGGTTGATTGCTTAGGAGAGGTTTGTCGATGAACCCTTGTGAAATCTTTGAGCATGGATATGTGAAATGTCTTGAGAAGTAAGAGGGCAAATTTTGGGGTATAACAGTTGCTCCTGTTCAATATTCTTGTACTGGAAGGGTTAGATTAGCATGTTTGCCTTTTGTGACCTGAAGGTAGAAGATGATTGAGCACTCAGTACACACAATTTGCACTTTCATTGTTGGTTGATGATCTTGTTGGAATGGGCTAGGATGCCATTTGGAGAAGCTATTCTTCCGGAGGCGAGTGCGTGCTGCTAGACTTGCGAATGTCGTTTGAATAGAAGAAACATCGGAGATGGACTTAAGATGCCATCAGGAGAGAATGATGCTGGGGAATGGGTCGTTCGTTAGACTCTGTGATATTCTTGAAAATAAGAAAGCACGAAGATGGGCTTAAGATGCCATCCGGAGAGAATGATGTTGAGTCGTCGTTATACTTCACGTTCGTCTTTGAACGAGGTTATTGGTATGTATTGATTTTAACCAAATATGCGACATTACGAAGGGAGAGATGTCGAAAAATAGTGGAGATGGGCTTAAAGATGCCATCCGGGCAAGCGAGTCATACTGCTGAACTCTGTAATTCTTTGTCGAGAATAATACCAAATCCTGCTATTAAGGGTAGATATTTGGCAGAATGTGGATAGCTTTCCCTTCTTGCTTCGGGTGTTTATCCAATGCTTGTTGCCGGAAGACAACTTGTATGGTCATTTAGATTGGGTTCCCCGTCTTGTTTCGGGTATTAATCTTCGACCTTCCATTTGGAAAAGATTTGTATGGTCTTTCAGATTGGATTACCTGTCTTGTTTCGGGTATTAATCCTTGACCTTCCGTTTGGAACACATCTTTTACCTGCTGGAGAAAATAAAAACTTTGACAGGATATAGTTAGTCTTATGCAGATTATGATGCATGCGAGCATATGAAAAAGTACGTGAATGATATATACACATGTCATGATTTTTTATGAATAATGTATGAATGTAGATGTTGTGGTATTTCAAAACATATCCATCTTGAAGAAGATGTATGCGTCCTCTGAGGATTTCGGACACGCTTGGGATGGTATTTGAAAACCCTAGCACGGAGGAGAAAGAGATGTCTTTGATTCCTCAGATGCTATCGACCAAGTTTCGAGCCTAGATATTAATCTTGTTGGGCATAATAGAGGAGACCTCATTGGGGATCTTGTCGTTGATCTTCTTTGGGAGTATCGAATCTTTGGAGGCGATGTATTGTGACCTTGAAGGGGGGATGGCAAGCGAGGCTTGAAAAATCCTTTGATTGGGGAATAAAGAGGCGTAGGTTTCCTAGTGTACTATCGACCAAGTTTCTATCCGAATACTCTGCTTTTGGGAATAATAATCATTGGGAGACATTCCGGCGGGGATAAATATCTCTGTACGAGATGAACTATTCGCTAGGAGGCCGATGTGGTGAAGGTGATTAAGACCCTTTGCTCGGGACTAATGTGATAAAGCTTGAAGTGTGGAACACTAGCGGAAGAGGTTAATACTGGTCGGAGAAGGTTTGATGGCTCTGTGGAGATTGTACTCTTATGAAAGTAACTGCGGGGAATGCATTGGTGACTTTTGTCGTCATCTCAATTCCTAGAATCTATAGTAATTACTTTAGTTCGATTAAGCACCATTATGTTTGTGAACAAATGTTTATTGTCAAATGCATATAATCATTCAAAGCAATCATTGGACTTTATGCAAAAATAACAATAGTGAACATTTGTAAAAGAATTTGCATTAATTTTGAAAGGTGGCGTATGGCGGCGGTTTGTATACAATGAAAGTAAAAGCTATCGCGGAAATAATCTCGTCGATTTCAACTATGCTAGTGCTCATATATTTCGACTATCTCATCTCCTTCTTTGTCGATAGAAAGTGAGTGAATTGATTTTCTCCATTTGAATCTTGAATCTTTGTAGTAGTGCATGGTAAGTAATGCGGGCGAGACATAGTCGCACGCTTAAATCCTAACTTTTGCCTAGACCGTCCTTCGGGTTTCGATCTCTGGGATACCCTTTTTGCCCAACCGCCTTTGGGTTTCGACTTGCCGGGTGTACATTTTCGTATATATATCCTTAACTTTTGCCCGAACCTTTTTGGTTCGCCATGATGCCCTTACTTTTGCCTAGGTCAGTCGACCTAGCGGGTCTCGTTCATGCGTAGTATTTTTTGACTATGTCTGCATTCACAGGGTGTGGGAAGTCTTCTCCATCCATGGTGCTAAGTATCATAGCTCATAGAAAATCTTTTTGACTACACGGTCCCTCGTAGGTGGGAGTCCATTTTCCCCTGGGATCACCTTGTGGAAGGATGATGCGTTTGACTACTAGATCACCGACCTTGTAGACTCGGTGTTTGACTTTCTTGTTGAACGCTCTGATCATTCATTTCTGATAGATTTGTCCATGGCAGATGGATGCGAGTTGTTTTTCATCGATCAAGTTGATCTGGTCGAGGCGGGTCTGGATCCATTCGTCTTCGCCTAGATCTGTGTCCTGGAGGACTCTGGTTGACGGTATCTGAACCTCGATTGGTAGGATTGCTTCCATACCGTATACGAGAGAGAAGGGGGTTGCCCCTGTAGACGTTCGTACTGTAGTGAGGTAACCATGAAGAGCAAATGGCAACATCTCGTGCCAATCCTTGTAAGTCACTGTCATCTTCTGTATGATCTTCTTGATATTCTTGTTGGCGGCTTCCACTGTGCCATTCATCTTAGGCCGATATGGAGAAGAGTTGTGATGCTTGATCTTGAACTGCGTGCAGAGTACGGTGATCATTTTGTTGTTGAGGTTGGTACCGTTACCTGTGATAATTCTTTCGGGAGTGTCGTACCGACAGATAAGATTATGCTTGATGAATCGAGCCCTGACATTCTTGGTACGGATCTGACGAGGCATACACCCATTTGGTGAAATAGTCAATTACCACAAGGATGAAGCGATGTCCGTTCGAGCGATGGGTTTGATTTCTCAGATCATGTCAATACCCCACATTCACGAAAGGCCAAGAGCGGTCGAACATCAGTGCGGAGAGGTATGTGCACTTTATCTGCGTATATCTGGCATTTGTGATAAGATCGAGCATAACGATGACAATCAGCTTCCATGGTGAACCAATAGTAACCTGTTCTAAGAATCTTCTTTGCCATTGTATGCCCATTATAGTGGGTACCAATCATCTCGTGTAATTCTTCCATGATACGTTCTGCAGTTTTCTGATCTACACAGCGGAGTAACCATAAGTCGTGATTGCGCTTGTATAAGATGCCATTGCAGAGAAAGAATTTGGATACAAATCTTCTCATTAATTTCTTATCATTGACAGATTCCCCTGCGGGATATTCCTGAGTCTCAACATACCTCTTCACTTCGTAGAACCAAGGTTTCTCTTCTGTATCAAGTTCACAATAGTATCTTTGGTTCGCGAACTTTTCGATGATGATTTGGGGAGCTTCTTGTCATCGACCTTGAACATAGATGACATAGTAGCTAACACGTCCCCTTGTGATTCTCTTCGTGGAATGTGATAGAAAGTAATCTCTTGAAGTAGGGATCAAGCTCAACACATGCTCTCGATCGAGAATGAGATTCGGATGTTTCGTATCCGCTCGACTTTAATCGGTGATCACCAAAATAGTCTCCATACACTTGCAAGAATTTGATTCTTAAGTCATAGCATCTTTGATACCCATGATGCCGCTACGTATTGCCATGTTGTTGGTGCAATGAAACATAATCTGGCGGTGAAAAGGCGTGTGTCACTTTGTAGGAGATGTAATGATGGCGTAATGCCATTACGGTGAGGCTCCACAAAGACCATGGTCCATCGGGATCTGGTTCGGGTCCTTCGTTCGATCCTAGTTATTTGTAATTAGTAACTAACAAAACATCTTCGTCGGAAAATCGGCGCATAGGCGTGGTCATCTACGGCTTGATGAGCCAAATGATGGGCTACTACACTTCCTTTGATCGCTTTAAAGAAGTATATTGGATGTCATTATTAGGTCAGATCATTTGCCATCTTGCTATTCTTCAGGAGAAGGCGGGTTTCTCAAATATGTATTTTATCGGATCCATTTTGAGATTAACAAAGTAGTGTGGTCAACATATCTTGTCTTAGTCGGTGACGACCCAAGTCAAAGCGACGCAAGTTTTCTCGAGTTGTGAGTATCTTGTTTCACAGTCGGTAAACTTTTTGCTAAGGTAGTATATTGCATACTCTTTAGGACCAGGCTCGTCATGTTGCCCCAACACACACCCATTGAGTTCTCTAACCTTTATTAAGTACATGATGAGAGGTCTTCCTTGGCGGTGACATCGGGATAGGAGGATGGAATACTCCTTGATTTTGTCAAAGGCAATCTGGAAATCGTCGTTCCATTCCACTACTTGATCTTTCATCAGTAATTTGAAGATTGGCTCACAAGTAGCAGTTAGATGTGCAATGAATCTGGCAATGTAGTTGATCGTCCCGAAACCTCGACTTCTTTCTCGGTGCGGGTGACGACATTTCTTGGATAGCTTTAGCCTTGGCGGGGTCGACCTCAATACCTTTACCACGACAACAAAGCCTAGGAGCTTCTGGGATCGACTCAAAGGTGCACTTGTTGGGATTAAGTCTTATCGTACTTCTTTAGTCATCAAGCAGTTCGCAAATGATCGAGATGTTCTTCTTAGGTCTGATCGAGCTATCATGTCGTCGGCGTGAACCTACATCTCGTGATGAATCATGTCATGAAATAATGCTACCATGGCACGTTGATAAGTGGCGCGGTTGCGATCGACGACATGACCTTGTGCGAGAATGTGCCCCATATGTAAGTAGTCTTCTCCATGTCTTTAGGAGCCATTTTGATCGATTATGTGGGAGAAACCATCCATGAAGGAGAAAATTTTATGTTGAGCGGTGTCGTCGACTAGAACATCAATATGAGGAAGTGGAAAATTGTCTTTCACACTTGCTCTGTTCAGATCTCTGTAATCCACACACATCCTTCTTAGGTATGGGTACTACGTTTGCAACCCACTGTGGATAAATATGACTAAGAAACCGTGTTGAATTGTTTCATAACTTGACTTTGATTTTCTCTAACATCTCGGGGCGCGTCGGCAGACATACCTTCTGATGAAAACCTTCTTTTGTCGGTAATCGGTGTACCACAATGTCAATGTCTAGACCTGGCATGTCTTCGTATGACCAAGCAAAAACCTCGATATGGTCTCATAGCATTTGAACCAATCTCTCTTTGATACTGTTCTCAATACCTGCTCCTATCTTGATTTTTTTCTGTCTTTGTCAGTACCTAGATTCACAATCTCTACTGGCTCTTCGTGTGGCTGTATAACCTGTTCTTCTTGCTGTAGCAGTCTGAAAAGTTCTCTTGGCACTTCACAATCTTCCTCACCTTCGTCTTCGGCTTGGTAGATCGGATTATCGAAGTCATATTTAGCAATAGCAAAGCTGTTATCAACGAGATTCAGAGTGAATCTACAGTGTATCACGTGGGTGTGTGTAAGAACACATAGCTTTTGAAGGGGTAGTAAAGTAAAAGAAAAGGACAAAAACAACACTTGAATGCAAAAGTCCAATGATTTTATTGAATGAAAATATGCAAATGACAGATGATAACCCTCACAAACGAGCCATGATGCCTCGGGCAAGGCATTAGGCTTTAAAGTTTATTGTCTGAACGTAAATAAAGAATGAAAAGAAAAACAGAAAACAAAGGAAATTACTCCTGTATAAAGGAGATTGGTATGACATCTCCAGTCTTCCAATTGTTGAGTCCGCTCTCGGGGGTTGGGAAGATCCATTTGCTGATGTCGAAGTCGCTATCGTTGTCTTCTATAGCATGGACTCCATTCTTGCTAATGCGGAAGGGAAGTTGGCCGACACGTTCGCGGTGTATCATCTTTTGACCTTTGGTAGTGAAGCCTAAACCAGTCTTGTTAGATTTGAAAGGAAGATCAGGGAGCTGACCCCAAATAGTACGACCTCCTTCTTCAACTGCAGGTTGAGCATCCTTCAGCGAGGCCATCCTAGGTGGCACTTGTGTAACTTCAAGAGTGACAGGAGAGTCAACAGGCACGACTCTGGGAACTGTTTCAAAAGCTTGACAGGGAGTTTCGAAGAATTCACCTTCCATTTCGAGGTATCAGAATGACTGCAGATGGCTTACCATGTATTCTTCTTCACCGCATACTGTAACAATCTTCGCCTTCATTGGGTACTTCAGCTTTTGATGCAGAGTAGTGGTAACAGCGCCTGCCCCATGTATCCAAGGGCGTCCAAGTAGGCAAGAGTAAGCTGGGCGGATGTCCATGACAAAGAAAGTGGGTCGATGCGGGAACCGACTTTAAGGCAGTGAGCTCTCCAGTATTGTTCGTTTAGAACCATCAAAAGCTCTCACAATTATGTCGTTGGGCTTCAAGACCAATCCTTCAACATCGAGTCGGTCGAAGGAACTCTTTGGTAGAATATTCAGAGCAGAACCGGTATCTACCAAAATATGAGACAATGTAACACCCTTGCATTCAACGAGAGATGTGCAAGGCTTTGTTGTGTTTCCTTCGCGATCAAATCAACATCAGAGAAGCCTAGACCGTTGCTGGAAGCCAAGCTAGCAATACAAACTTCAAATTGATCAGTAGTAGTGTCTTGCGGTATATGAGCATTCTTCAGAAACTTCACTAAGGCCTTAACATGAGCCTCAGAGCACAATAGCAGAGCCAACATGGATATCTTGGACCAGTCTGTCCCATGTTCCTGATGTTGTAGTCACTCTTCTTGATGATCTTCAGAATTTCCTCCATTTCTTGTTTGGAGGTATCTTCAGCAACTTCCTTTGGTACTTCTGTCTGAGCAAGATGAGTGTAATACGGTGAACTGACTTTGAGATTTTTGTATCGCAAATGTGCGGATAGCAAGAGTCTCCACCGACTTTTCTTTTATCCAATTAAGGGAAGGTGAAAAGAACAGGAAAAGACCTTCGTTAGATTCTAAGTAAGGGAGAAGGTTATGAAAAGGGAAGGTATTAGCACCCCTTTCCATCCGTAGTTATCTACGGGCTCTTAGTTGGTCTTAGATCACTTTAAACTTGTGCTTTCTGTGTGTTTGACAAAAATTTTTTGAAAAGGCATTTCGCTTTGACTTTGTAATGATTCATGTAGGAATGTATACAAAGTGTTCGGAAATGTTTCGTTTTTGAAAAGAGTTTGAACTTTGACAAAAAATGTGTGGTGTGAAAAGTATTTTGGTAGAGCAAGCAACTAAAAGTCTTATTACCTACTCAGAATGGTCATTTTCGTGTTATTTTGCTTTCCTTCAGAATAGTGCTATCCATACCATTAGTTGGTAGGTATCCCTATTCGTTGGATGTAGAAGGGACATTCGAAGGGACATCGTATGGTCATAGAAGGCAACTTGTAGGAGATATCCTAGCACATTCGAAGGGACTATCATCATTT
This sequence comes from Vicia sativa, assembly GCA_021764765.1. Lineage (NCBI taxonomy): Eukaryota > Viridiplantae > Streptophyta > Magnoliopsida > Fabales > Fabaceae > Vicia > Vicia sativa. The sequence continues at coordinate 66,164,932 of CM038797.1, read as the reverse complement.
TTTGTAGGCGACAATCGAGGGTCAAGATCATGTATTCGTAGGCGACATCGTGGGTCTATGATCTTTATAACGAAGGGACTATAATGATTTGTTTTGAAGGCAACGGTGCTAGAATACCTCTACGTTCGAGGGACTTGACCATTTATATTCGTAAAGGCAACGAGAGAACTACCCTAAGGGGTGCATGTGTGAAAAGAGTGTCAAATTCAGATATGTTATCTTGAAATTATGAGTGATCTATGTCCAATTTTATCTTGCCATACACGCCTAATTACTAGCAGTTTATAGGGTGCAAAAAGTAAATTGCGGAAATATAAAGTGCGGAAAGATAAAGTCCTACGCTATTACATGGCTTTGGGCGATTACATAATAGGAGTGCGGAAAGTAAAAGTCCTAATTAAATTATTACATCCCATAGACAGTTACATAAGATGAAAAAGAAAAGCAAGAAAAATCGTCCGAAACGTTACAACCTGTAAACAGATACAAAATCGGAAAACACGAGAAAATTACATAAGAGGAAAAATGTTAGTAAAAGCATGATTTTTGAATGAGGAAAAAAGCTTTATGTTAGTAATGACAATAAGATGATAAGATGATTTTTTGGTAATTTTCGGAATCGATTTTGATAATCAAAAACAATTAAAAGTCATTTGAATGATTAATTAATAATTAAATAAAATATGCATGCAAAAATATTAATTTTAATATTAAAAATTAAATAAACATTTTCTGATAATAATGCAAAAAGAAAAATATTTTTTGTGATTTTTTAAATACATGATAAAAATATTTAAAGATTAATTAAAATGCATGAAAATATTAAAAAAAAGAAAAATAGTAAAACATGTTAGTTTTCAAAGTTTGTAAAAAGGAATGGTCTTGCCAGGAATCGAACTGGTGACCATCAGGAGAAAACACACGCCTGCTTGCCTTTACCACTGAGCCAAACTACATTTGGTGTTTGAAATCTGGAAACGTGTGATTATAAGTGATACACGTGTTGTATTTTTGGAATTTCAACGCACAGTCAGCGCATGGGACCCAGGTTGAATGAAAGAACGAATCAGATCGCTCCATGATGCCACGCACGCCTTCGCCGGTCAACACACGTCAACGACGCCGGAGCCCTAACTCCGGTCGTCTTCTCTGGCGAGTTCAAACATCAAACTTGCGAAATACGAAAAAATAAATGGCAAAGGAATACCCTACCCCCCTAAATCGACCCTTGCAAATCCAATGGTGGCATTAGTTTTTCGAAAGTGCTGTCAAGCGGTTCGAAGAAGATTTCAAACACCCTAACTATGGCAAATCGAGTTCTAAATGTTCAAGCTTGAGAACGATGGCCCAGATCCTGTCTATGGTGCCTCATGATCATATTAGAACAGTTAGTTTCGATTAAAACAAGCAGATATTAAAAATTCAAATTCAAGAAAAGTATGAATATGTATGTATGGCTCGATTCAGGCAGTTTCAACCATGGATAATGATGTATACTTACTCCAAATTACCTCAAGAACACAATGGAATGGATGAGAACGTTGAAGTGGTGGAAAGTGAAACACGATTTTGCAAACTTTGAGAATTTTGAGAAAATAGGGTTTCTTGCTAGGGCTAGGGTTTAGATCCTTTGTTTTTGGCAATGATGAGTATTTATCTGACAGTGGAAGCAAAAAGAATGAAAAAAGATCTCTTCTTCAATGCAAAAATATTTTCTCTTTTCAATAAAATCAAATCTTTCAAAATTTGATTTTTCTTCCCATGCATGAGCTAGCACAAAATTGGCAAGTTGTGTGGGCTATCTTGGACCTCAAGTTTGATAAAAAACCAACCCAATTGAAATTATACCTTATTTCCATATTTTATTTAATTTAAATTTGAATTAAATGGTTTTAAATTCAAAAATAAATCAAAAAAATAAAAGGAGATCGTGGAAAGGCATCAAGAGGTCATGGATAATATTATGATCAAGTTTGGATCATAAAATTATAGGCCCATTTGGAAAAATTTGGATTTTGACAAATATCTCTCTTTGTGCAATTGTCCAAAAATGCCCAACTTGTGCAAAGTGTATTTTGCTCAATTTTCCATATTTTTGAGTGTTCTTGGACTTTTTATAAAGCTCTAGATGTACTATAAACAACCTCTTTGGTTTCATCTCAATTGGAGTTTCCATGCTCAATAAAACTTCATTACAAAAAGTTGACTTTTTGTTGACTTTGAAAAGGACCTGTAATGTTTTGATCCATATCTTCAAAATGAAGCATTTTTTGACCATGCTTGTGAGACATGAAGTTGTAGATAATTGAATTTCCTTCAAAATGAGAGGTGGTGGAAAAATTTCTGAGAAAGTATGAAGAAGTTATGCTCAGTCAAAGTTCAGTTGACTTTTCTCTAGGAAACCCTAATTTGGAAAGTTTGACTTTTGAGCAAATCTTGAGTTTTCTTGATGAATCATGATCAACCCTTGATCAAATGATGAATGTAACTTCAAAATGAGGATGTTGACCAAAAATCATGAAGTTTGACTGTATGTTGACCACAGTTGACTTTTGTCAATACAACGATTTTCAACCATCGAGCAATTGTGCGAGAAACTTGACTTGTAAGGCTTGAATCTTGACATGGAGTTTCTTTGAAGCACATGAGGAGGCATGATGACCATTGGAGATGTTGGAAGTCCATCTAGATCAGAGAATTGCCAAACCCTAGTTTGGGTTGACTGTCTAGGAGAGGGTTTGTCTGATCAACCCTTGAGGAATCCTTGAGTATGGGTATGTGAAATGTCTTGAGAAGTAAGAGGGCAAATTTTGGGGTATGAATGCTGCTCTTGTTCAATCTTCTTGTACTGGAAGGGTTAGATTGCCATGCGTGCCTTTCGTGACCTAGAGGTAGAAGATGATTGAACACTCGAGTACACCTGAAAATTTGCACTCGCTGTTGGTTGATGATGCGGGAATAGGCTTACAGATGCAATTTGGAGAAGCTGGCGAATGAGCCGTACGTTAGACTCAAGAATGTCGTCTGAATAGGAAAAATTTCGGAGATGGGCTTAAGATGCCATCCGGAGACGATGCCGGGGAACGAACCTTACGCTAGCTCTGCTGGTGTTCCTGAAAGTAAAAGGGAGCATGGAGATGGGCTTAAGATGCCATCCGGAGAGAGTCGTACGTTAGACTTCGCGCTCATCTTTGAAGTTATTGGTTTTTATTGGTTTTTAACCAAATATGCAGCATTCTGAAAGTGGAGAGATGTCGACAAATAGTCGGAGATGGGCTTAAGATGCCATCCGAGACAGGCGAGTCGTACACGGACTCTGTAGTTCTTTGTTGATAATAAGAGAGTGTCGAGAATAAATCTTCGTTTGATTACTACGAGGGATAATAGTCGGTGAAATGTGGATAGCTTCCTATTGTGCTTGGTGTTGATCTAATTCACATTGGAGGTCACACGGTGATCGTTCGGATAGGGTTTCCGTCGGCGGGAATTAATCACGGATCTTGTCGGAGGAAAGCGGGGCGGTCGTTTGGATAGGGTTTCCGTCGGCGGGCATTAATCTGGACTGTTTTTGAAGTGATTTTCACTGTTTGGGAAAACAAAAAAACTTTGATAGAATATAGTTAGTCTTATGCGGTTTATGATGCATGACAATGTGTATGAATGACATGCGCAAAAATTATGACTTTTATGAATAATGTATGAATGATAGATGTTGTGGTATTTCAAAACATATCCATCTTGAAGAAGATGTGGATGCTCTGCTTGAGGATTCCTGGCTTCTGTTTGGGGGCGAAACGGATTGGAAACCCTGAGAAGAAAAATAACCTTGATTCCTCCGATGCACTATCTGACCAAGTTTCGAGTCTGGATATTTACACTGCTGAGGATGGTAGAGACCGAGAGGTATACTACCGAGGACCTTGTGCGTAGACCCTGATGGGGAAAATTTAGGAGGCGCTCTACTGGGGGTCTTGTGTGTAAATCCTGCCGGAGAGTTCTTGGCTATTGCTAGAAGATATAGATAGAAGGATCTGAAGCCCGCTGAGACCCCTGGCTGAGGGATAAAAGGTGTAGGTTTCCTCCGATGCACTATCTGACCAAGTTTCGAGTCTGGATATTGCTGCTGCTGGGGGAATGATGATTGCTGAGAGATATTCCGCTGGGGATAGATATCTCTGTTGGAGATGAACCGTTACTGCTCGGAGACTGATGCAACATGGTTCAACTGGTTGGAATCACTGCTCGGGGACTAACGTGATGAAGCTTGGAATGTCTGGATTAGTGGAGAAAAATGTGTACTCCGCTGGGGAAGGTTTGTGGTGAGCGACACTTCTGTGGGGATTGTACTCCGCAGGGGGACGTATTGGTGACTTTCGTCGTCATCTCAATTCCTATAGCCTAGCAATTATCCTTGTTTGTTCACTTTTCGCATGTTTGTAAATAGATATTTATTGTTAGATGCATATAATCATTCAAAGAAAACGTTGGACTTTATGCAAACAACAACAACGAAAATTTTAAAGAGAAAGAACTTGTATTAATTTGAAAGGTGGCATATGGCCAAGCAATTTATACATAAGAAAAGTAAAAAGCTATGTGGAAACAATCTCGTTGAGTTCCAACTATGCTAGTACTCATATATTTCGACTATCTCATCTCCTTGCTGTCAGTAGAAAGTGAGTGAATTGATTTTCGCCATTTGAATCTTGAATGCTGATAGTAGTCTGTAGATAGGAGATCTGGAAGAGGCACAGTCGTACGCTTAAATCCCTAACTTTTTCCTAGACTGCCCTTTCGGGTTTTCAGTCTACCGGGCTACCCTTTTTTGCCCAAGCCGCCTTTGCAGGTTTTCGACTTGCCGGGTGTACATTTTTCATATATATCCTTAACTTTTGCCCGAACCCTTTTGGTTCGCCAGGATGCCCTTATATGCCTAGGTCAGTCGACCTAGCGAGTCTCTTTTATGCGTAGTATTTTTTGACTATGTCTGCGTTCACAGGGTGTGGGAAGTCTTCGCCATCCATGGTGCTAAGTATCATAGCTCCGCCTAAAAATACTGTTTTGACTACAAACGGTCCCTCATAAGTGGGAGTCCATTTGCCCCTGGGATCACCTTGTGGAAGAATGATGCGCTTGACCACTAGATCACCGACTTGGTAGACTCGGTGCTTGACTATCTTGTTAAATGCTCTGATCATTCGTTTCTGATAGATCTGTCCATGGCAGATGGATGCGAGTCGTTTCTCGTCAATCAAGTTGATCTGATCAAGGCGAGTCTGGATCCAATCGTCTTCACCTAACTCTGCATCCTGGAGGACTCTGGTTGAGGGTATCTGAACCTCGATTGGTAGGACTGCTTCCATATCGTATACAAGAGAGAAAAGGGGTTGCCCCTGTGGATGTTCGTACTGTAGTGCGATAACCATGAAGAGAAAATCGTAACATCTCATGCCAATCCTTGTAAGTCACTGTCATCTTTTGTATGATCTTCTTGATATTCTTGTTGGCGGCTTCCACTGCGCCATTCATCTTGGGTCGATAAGGAGAAGAGTTGTGATGCTTGATCTTGAACTGCGTGCAGAGTTCGGTGATCATCTTGTTGTTGAGATTAGAGCCGTTATCTGTGATAATCCTTTTGGGAGTGCCATACCGACAGATAAGATTATGTTTGATGAATCGAGCCACAACATTCTTGGTAATAGATGCGAACGAGGCTGCTTCTACCCACTTGGTGAAATAGTCAATTGCCACAAGGATGAAACGATGTCCGTTGGAAAAGCGGTGGGCTTGATTTCTCCAATCATGTCAATGCCCCACATTGCAAAAGGCCAAGGAGCGGTAAGAACATTCAATGGTACCGGAGGTACGTGCACTTTTTCGGCATATATCTGGCATTTGTGGCAAGATCGAGCGTAGCGGTGACAATCAGCTTCCATGGTGGACCAATAATAACCTAATCTCAGTATCTTCTTAGCCATGGTATGTCCATTGGAATGGGTACCAAATGCGCCTTCGTGTAACTCTTCCATGATACATTCCACTTTTTTCCGTTCTACACAGGAGAGTAAGCACAAGTCGTGATTGCACTTGTATAAGATAATTTGTTGACGAGAGAATATTCACGAGTCTCAAGATACCTCTTCACATCGTAGAACCAAGGTTTCTCTTTTGTATCAAGCTCATAACAATATGCCCCTTGTCCGGAACATGATGACATAGTAGCTAACGCGTCCATGATTCTCTTCTCGTGGAATGTGATTGAAAGTAATCTCTTGAAATAGGGGATCAAACTCGAACATGCTCTCGATATGGAATGAGATTCGGATGTTTCGTGTCCTCGCCATAATCGTTTGATCTTAAGTTTATTTAAACCATGATGCTTGCTTCGTGATGATTCCCATGTTATTGTGGGCGTGAATGTCGCATGTGCGCCAATGCCATTTCGAGGCTCCATCAAGACCATGGTCCATCGGGATCCTTGTTCGGGTCCTTTATGCGGGCACTGGTTCTTATAATCGATAACTAGTAAAACATCTTCGCTCGGAAATCGAGCGCATAGATTGATAGTCATCTACGGCGATGAGCCAAATGATCGGCTACTACACTTCCTTTGATCGCTTTAGAAGTGTCTTGGATGTCATATAAGGTCAAGATCATTTGCCATCTTGCTATTCTTACGGAAAGCTGGTTTCTCAAATATGTATTTTATCGGATCCATCTTGGAGATCAACAAGGTAGTATGAGTCAACATATCTTGTCTTAGTCGTGACAAGCCAATTTGCAAGTTTTCTCGGTTTGAGTATCTTGTTTCACGGTCGGTAAACTTTTGCTAAGGTAGTATATTGCATACTCTTTTGACCAGACTCGTCATGTTGCCCACACACACCCCATTGAGTTCTCTAATACTGTCAAGTACATGATAAGAGGTCTTCCTTCGGTGGGCGGCATCAGGATAGGAGGATTCTGTAGGTATTCCTTGATTTTGTCAAAAGCGATCTGGCAATCGTCGTTCCATTCCACTACTTGATCTTTCTTTAGTAACTTGAAGAATGGCTCACAAGTAGCAGTTAGATGTGCAATGAATCTGGCAATGTAATTCAAACGGCCCAAGAAACCTCTGACTTCCTTCTCGGTGTGGGGTGAAGCAACTCGATTTTTAAAAATCATTTAAATTTTCGAAACAACAGTGAAATCGCCACCTAATTTTATTTGTTCTAAAAAGAACGGGGAAATATAGATAAAACCCACGAGAGAAATGGATAAGACGGTCTACGAAATTTAGAGTTGTAGGTTCGAGAGTTGGTTATGCAAGGGGAAGGTATTAGCACCCCTCACATCCATCGTACTCGATGGTAGCCATTTAGTTCAAAATGTGGTTGTGTGTTAGTGTAAAAATTTTACGATCTTCTAAGTTTGAAAAGAGAAAGAGAGAGAAGAAATGTTTTTATTATTTTTGCTCGCCTTTGGTCGTAAGACTTAGTGCCTACGTACTCCCTCGTGCAATGGGAAAGTCAGAGCGCCGTAGTTCGGCTAGAAAATGATTGTTTGTTGATTGATTTTAAATGAAAAGATAAGTCGTGATTTTTAAAGGAGAGGACTCGTCTAACGTCCATAAGGTGTGATAAAGAATAAAAGACTACGCACCAACATGAGGGAGGGTTTGAGAACACTCCTAGTACTCAAGTGGAGTAGTCGAAAACCTTGGGAATAGAGGAAGAAACATCTCAATTATAAATGAATCGTGTCTAATCTTGAAAAGGATTTAAAGGTAAAAGGTGCTTGAATGCACTAAAGATATTGAATGTGTTGGAATTGATTTTAAATTGTGGATGACAAATACCAAAACGTTAGGCTATCATCTAACGATTCGAATACTCGAAATTGGTGAGTGAACTCAACCAATCATCTCTCATCCGAAATCTTTATTATGAAAAGGGTGAGGTGAAGCAAAGTTCACATTTATTAAGTGTATGGAATAAAAGTGTTTAAGTCATTAGGCTATCATCTAATGGCCCAAATACTTTAAATTTAATTAAATCGTCGGGCTATCATCCAACAATTTAATTAAACGCCATAACACTATATTTTTTTGTTTTAGAACTTGGATAAAAGTTTTTAGTTTATTAGGCTACCATCTAACAAACTAGAAACTTCGATTCGTTTAAATCGTTAGGCTAACATCTAACAATTAAAACAAATCTCATCCAAGTATTTTTATGAAAAAACATTTTGAAAACAACTCGACGTTGGATCGAGGTTTGAGAAGAAGACTCGACGTTGGATCGAGTTTTTATTGAAAGTGTTTTAAAGGCTTGGTGAATGGAGAAAGAATGGAGATGAGAAGAATTTGGTATGTGGACCAAGGCGCGAGAGATGGAAGAGGATCGAAATAATTGCGAATATTCATGAAAGCATAGATAAATCGAGCAAATGAATTAAAATCCCATACAAGGTGGCTAGCGCGAATGATAAGGCAATTGACAATTGTGTAGGTGCATGCGCGAAATAAATTTAATTAACTAATTAAACAAAATTTAATCGATTAATTAGTTTAATAAAATTAATTAGATGGACTAATCAATTTTGAATAACCTAATTAGATAATTAAATAATGTTTAACTAATCAATTAAGGTCTCATTGTAAGCCCAAGAGTAAGCGTGGTGTGTGCACAAATGTGTGGCCGTTGTGACGCTTCAAAGCTTTGTCAACTCAAGGTTAAAAAATGGCTCGCACGAGTATTAGTTATTTTGAAAATGGTTTTGTGCTTTGTGAATGAATAATTAAAATAAAACGATAAAAATATTTACTAATTATTATATCATGTGGGGAATGGGGGTACAAATTTACAAATGGGGATGACGGAAATAAATCACAAGTCCACATAAATGTACAAGTAAAATAAATAATAATTCAACAATTAATAAATCTAAGAGATAAATAGCTAAAAGAAAATATTTTTGAGCATTTTAAAATATTGAAATAAAAATAATAATAAAAAAAACGAATTTTTTATAAGAAATAAATTTAATAAGATAAATTCTCAATCTAAGATCTTATGTTCTTTTTAAAGATAAAGTTTTGAATAAATAAAATAAAATAAAACTAAATCTATATGTATATTATTTTTTGTATCTTTGAAAATTATGTTGAAGATCTAAAATATATTATTTTTAGTATCAATAACAAAAGCAATACTATTTCTAAAAAAAACTTAACAATTAGAAAAAAAAATATTTTTGTTCTTTTAAAATAAAATTTCAAGTAAATAAAAATAAAATAAAACTAAATCTATATATTTTTGTATCTTTGAAAATTATTTTAAAGATCTAAAATATATTACTTCTATTTTATTTACAAATTCTAATATAAATCTAATATAAATATAATATAAATATAATATAAATATACAATAACAATAAAAACAATTCGGAAATAATTCTAAGAAACAAATAATCCATAAAACTATATTAATACTTTGAATAATAACCTTAGACATACTTCTAAACAAATATTTTTTGATATATTTTTTTAGTGAAAATATTATGAATAAAGTAACCTTAATTATTAAAGAAGTAATTAAAATAAATAAACTAATGGGGTGTATTTACTAGGTAAAACAGTGAAAAAAAATAGAATGGGTTAAGAGTAAATTGGGCTAGAGATATTGTTTTCGGGTCAGGTATATGAGGCCCATTTTGAAAATTCTAACTTGACAATAAAACCCTAGATTTGCTAGGTGTAGCCGTTCAAGCTTCCTTGTTTCTACCAACCTTTTATTATTATATTTTTTCATTAATTTATCCTAATTAATCTCCACTTAATTCCTTATTAATACTCGATTAAAAATATATATGAAGAAGAAAAAAAAAAGAAAAAAAAAACAAACGTGATTCTCTCTGTGTCTCACGCTTCCTGGTTATCACACGCCTCATTATCTTCTTTCTCTACTTTTACGCTATTCTTCTTTAAACAATAAAAACTCGTCTCTCTCAATCTCTCCATGGCAACACCAATCAGAGCAAGCAATATACAAAATCACAATAAAAACCTAAGCCCCAAATGCATCCCAAATCCCCTAAATCGAAACCCCAATTCGGTGATTACATATACGACGTCAACAAAAAAAAGATCGATAACCAGGTATGTTAGATTTCGCTCCGATTTGGATCATACTACTTCTCTTGTCCTTCTTTGTCTCCTTCGAAACTAAGCGGTGGTTGTTCGGTGTTCTGTGTTCTTCTTCGCCTTTTCCTTCTGTTCGGATCCGTATCTCTGAAGTTTGTTGTTTTAGGTTTGGTATTGAAGGTGCAGAGGGTTTGGAATAGAGTGAGTAAAGATTGACAGTGAAGGGTCTTTATGTTTTCAAAATCCCCCCTTGAGAGGAAGAGGAAGGCTTGTTATATAGGATTGAGAGAGTGATGGTATCAGAGGAAATTTTGAATATGAACCAAGGATATGAATGAAAGGGGACAAATTGTACAATGGCAGCTGTAAAAATTAGTTGAATGGAGAGTGGAAGGAGGAATTGTACAATCTGCAGGGTAGTGGAGAGTGGAGAGGAGTGAAGGTAGTGGTGGATTTGTACGATTTTTCTGTTTTGTTTTAATTTGTTTTGCAGGTCGGTACAATTGGTGGATGGTGGTGATACAGGATGGTTGTAATGTAACGTGGAAAAGAACAAACAGCAGCAACAACAATTTTCTTTTTTTGTACTTTTATTTATTTTGTTAAAAAGTAAAAAAGAAACAAGAATCTAATTAATTGAAATCTAAAAATTAAGGTGTACACAGATATGATGATGCATAATATAATTACAAAAATTTAAACTTAATTAAAAACTAATTTTATTACTAACAGAATGCCAATTAAAAATCCATTAATAATAAAAACTAATATTTTTTAAAATAAGGTAAGAACAAAAATGTTATTCTAACAAAAAGTGATTTTTTTTATTTAAATCCTAATTTATTATATTTAATAGAAACCAATTAATAACTTCTAATCACTAAAATGATTGAAATTAAATATCACAATAAAAATAGAATTAAAAGATACAAACATAAAAAATTAATTAAACTATTTAGAAAAATGTAAACATGATAAAACAAACTTTGATATGACTTATCTAAAAAAGGAAATTAATGCTAATGCGAAAGAAAAATATTAAAATTTCAAAAATTTCAAAAAAAAAAAAAAAAAAAATCTAAATTAATTGTTAATGAAATAGAAAATAGAAAATATTTTCAATGAGGAGAGATTTTATTTAATTCAAAACTCTAATAAAAAAAATGCAAAAATCAAGCATGAAATAATCTATAAATACAAACATAATTACTAGTAAAAACAAAACATTGTTATTTTGAAAATAAAACAAAAATTCCTTTTAATTATTATTTCATTATTTAACTAATAGAAATTATTTAGTAAAACCTCACCAAATAATTAGAATTAATCAAATATTAAAAATAAAAATTAAAGTGAGAAAAGATGCAAATGCAATGAGTGAATGACTGTTCTTTTTAATATAAATACAATGTAAGTAGAAAAATAACAGGGTAAAATTTGGGGTGCAACACGGGGCGCTGGCATCTCTTGAATAGCTTTAACCTTGGCTGGGTCAACTTCAATACCTTTACCACTGACAACAAACCCTAGGAGTTTTCCGGATCGGACTCCAAAGGTGCACTTGTTGGGATTAAGTCTCAGTCTGTACTTCTTTAATCTGTCAAATAGTTTATGCAAATGATCGAGATGTTCTTCCTCAGTCTGTGATCGAGCTATCATGTCGTCGACGTAGACCTCTATCTCGTGATGAATCATGTCATGAAATAATGCCACCATGACACGCTGATAAGTGGCGCCCGCGTTCTTCAATCCGAACGGCATGACTTTGTAGCAGAAAGTGCCCCACTGTGTAACAAAAGTAGTCTTCTCCATGTCTTTAGGAGCCATTTTGATCTGATTATAACCGGAGAAACCATCCATGAAGGAGAAAACTTTAGGTTGGGCAGTGTTGTCAACTAGAACATCAATATGAGGAAGTGGAAAATCGTCTTTCGGACTCGCTTTGTTCAAATCTCTGTAATCCACACACATCCGTACTTTACCATCCTTCTTAGGTACAAGCACCATGTTTGCGACCCATTGCGGATAAGAAGTAAGAGCTAAGAAACCAATGTTGAACTGCTTCATGAAGTCAACTTTGATTTTCTCCGACATCTCAGGACGCATGCGGCAGACATACATTTCACGAGGAGCAAACCTTCTTTCGTTGGCAATCGGTGTACCACAATGTCGATGTCTAAACCTGGCATGTCTTCGTATGACCAAGAAAAAACCTCGATATAGTCTCGTAGCATCTGAACCAATCTCTCTTTGACATTGTTCTCAAGTCCCGCTCCTATCTTGATCTCTTTTACATCTTCATCGATTACCTAGATTCACAACCTCAAGCGGCTCTTCGTGTGTATAACTCGCTCTTCTTGTGTGATCGACAAGTTCTCCTGGTACTTCACAATCTTCCTCACCTTCGTCTTCGGCTTGGTAGATCGGATTATTGAAGTCATATTTAGCAATAGCATAACTGTTATCAACGAGATTCGGAGTGATTCGTGGGTGTGTGTAAGAACACAAAGCTTTTTGAAGGGGTGATAAAGTAAAAGAAAGAAACAACATTTAAATGCAAAAGTCCAACGATTTTATTGAATGAAAATATGCAAATGACAGATAATAACCCTCACAAATGAGCCATGATGCCCCAGGCAAGGCACTAGGCTTTAAAGTTTATTGTTCAAAGCATAGAAAACGAAAGGCAAAACAGAAAACAAAAGCAATTACTCCTGTCTAAAGGAGATTGGTATGACGTCTTCAGTCTTCCAATTGCTGAGTCCGTTGTCGGGAGTTGGGAAGATCCACTTGCTGATATCAAAGTCGTTGTCATTGTCTTCTATAGCATGAACTCCATCTTTGCTGATGCAGAAGGGAAGTTGGCTGGCACGTTCGCGGCGTATCATCTTCTGACCTTTGATGGTGAAGCCTAGACCGGTCTTGTCAGATTTGAAAGGAAGATCAGGGAGCTGACCCCAAATAGTACTACCTCCTTCTTCTGCGGCTTGAGCATCCCTCGGTGAGGCCATCCTAGGCGGAACTTGTGTAACCGGGGAGTGTGGGAGAGTCAGCAGGCATGACTCTGGGGATTGTTTCGAAAGCTTGACAGGGAGTCTCGAAGAATTCACCTTCCATCTCGAGATATAGGAATGACTGACCATATATTCTTCTTCACCACATACTGTAACAACTTTCCCTTCCTGGTGTACCCGATGCAAGGTGGAGGTAGCCTTGCCCCATGTATCCAGCGTCCAAGTAGGCAAGAAAGTGGACGGATGTCCTTGACAAAGAAAATGGAATCAAAGTCGGGAACCGACTTTAGAGGAATAGCTCTCCAAGTACTGTTTGCTTAGAACCATCAAAAGCTCTCACAATTATGTCACTGGGTTTCAGAACCAATCCTTCAACATCAAGTCGGTCAAAAGCATTCTTTGGTAGGATATTCAGAGCAGAACCAGTATCCACCAAAACATGAGATAATGTAGTGCCCTTGCATTCAATAGAGACGTGCAAGGCTTTGTTGTGTTTCCTTCCGGCAGGAGTCAAACAGCATCATAGAAACCTAGGCTGTTGTTGGCAGCCAGGCTAGCAATACAAACTTCAAATTGATCGGTAGTAGTGTCTTGCGGTACATGAGCATTCTTCAGAAACTTCACCAAGGCTTTAGCATGAGCCTCAGAGCACAAGAGCAAAGCAAGCATGGAGATCTTGAACGAAGTCTGTCCCAACTGGTCCACAATATTGTAGTCACTTTTCTTGATAATCTTCAGAATTTCCTCCATTTCTTGTTTGGAGGTATCTTCAGCAACTTCCTTTGGTACTACATGCGGCGGGATGAGTTCTTGGCTCTTTCCTCTAGCCGGGGGCGGTTGAATAGTGGAATGCGTGGAGTCATGATGTCTTTGGAGGAGAGATCTCTGGAGAAAACACTCTTCCGGTTCTGGTCACCTTACTTGATCCGGTGATGTTGTCAATGTCAGGAATAGTAGCTTCAATTGTAAGATCCTCAATAGTCAGAGGGTCTTGTTTGACGCCATGATAGTAAACTTCGGCTCCATAGTTCCAAGGGATAGCTTTGTAAGAGGAGTATGGGCAGTGCAGGAGAGGTAATGATAAGAGGTGCCACTCTAGGCATAGGATCAGCAGAGGAAATCCTTATTGTGTTAACATCATCATAGTCTTCTGGGAAATCATCTCCCCATCCGGTTGCCTTAACATCTTCAATAGGAATCTTGTAGCTTTCGGGAACAGTATACTTCACCATGTAGTCAAACTTTCCACTTGGTTGCCCCAAGATATCCCATACTTTTGGCACGGTTTCATTCACATCTTCGATCTTCAGTTTCTTAGACATGTCTTCATACAAATTCTCCACAGGTGATGGCTTCAGAAATAGCACTTCCCGGTTATCCATCATGCACTGAATACGTCTTCTCAACCAAGCACAACCATTAGGTGCAGATGGGCACCAACGACAATTCCCTGGGCATCCTGAAAATATAAGAGTCTTCGCCAATAGCATTGGAACTCTTGTCATGGTTAGGCATAGGCGCGTTGATCACATTCGGAGTCTCAATAGGATGATCAAACTCAATCTGCTTAGCTTCAATCATATCTTGAATCTTGTTCTTTAGAGCCCGGTTGTCGATTACGTGCCACGGGTTGGAGTGGTAAACACACTTAGCATTAGGATTGTATCTTTGAGAGGAAGTGTTGATGTTTTGAGGAGGATCCCTCAAGGTAATCAGCTCTGCTTTCAACATGTGTTGCAAGGCTTGCGACAATGGCATGTTGATCTTCGTAAACTGTCTTCGTGGCGCGTTCTGGTTGCGCGCGTTGTCTCGCTGAGATTATGCTGATGTAGGATTGGAGATCACAACTGCCCCCACAGATTGAGCACGGTCGGTCTTGGCTCGGCTTTTCTGACCATACACAACATTGGCTTCTTTCTTGCCACCAAAATATCTCTTCCAAGCATTCGATGACGACTCTACCTGAATCTTTCCGCTTTTGATACCGGCTTCAATACGTTCTCCTGTCAATATCAGCTCGGTGAATCCGGATGAAGAGTTTCCAATCAGATGATTGAAGAATGGACCTAACAATGTTCCCATGAACATATCAACCAATTCCCTATTGGACAAAGGTGGTTGAACTCTGCCTGCTAGATCTCTCCATTTCTGAGCATACTCTTTGAACTTCTCATCACGACCCATAAACATGCTCTGTAGTTGCATGCGAGTGGGTGCCAATTCAGCATTATACTCGTACTATCTGTAGAAAGCATATGCTAAGTCACTCCAAGTACAGATACAGTCATTTTCTAGCTGATAATACCACTCCAATTGAGTTCCGGACAAACTCTCTTGAAAATAATGCATCCACAACTTTCTATCATCAGTGTGGGGGTTGATCTTCTGAACATAGGAATTCAAATGCAGCTTCGGACAAGAAATGCCATCATACTTGGCAAAAGTGGGAACTTTGAACTTGGGAGGAATCAACACACCAGGGACAAGACTCAGATCATCAAAATTCAGCCCGGACATCTTCAAATTTTCCACAGTTCGACGGTCTTCAAGTTGCTTGTATTTGTCGTCCTCGTAAAATCTTGATCTTCATAGTCTTCTCCTTTCTTCTCAGGCTCACGCTGATCATCTTCGTTGCCCTTGACACTCCCCTCAGTCTTGACACTTTCTAAGAGCTCTATTCGGCTGACCACTTTAGGACCACCTTTGTAACGTCTACCCATGTTGAGGCATGCGACCCTCTTCTTTACGTTGATGAGCTTCTTGGATCTTCTTGGCCTTGGACCAAGCTAGTGAACATCTCACGGCCCAGGCATTACGAGCACGGAGATCTTTGTGATCTGTTCAAGAGCCATTTCTGCTAAAATAAATAGCGAGAAAATGAGAAAACCATTCTTCAATGTACCTGTTATGAGATGTTATGCCATGATATGCAATGTTTATGCAAATGCAATGCAATGTTTTCAAGGACCTTAGAAATTTAAATTTGTTAAACAAACATGAACAAACATTTATTAGTTCTCTTTTTATTCCTTTTTTTTAAGTACAAAAGATAGTTCAGAAAAATAAAAGAACAAAAATCCTAAAGCTCTAAGTCTCCCATGGGTGCTTCCTCTTGGTGTTGAAGTAGACGTTGATGTTTCGCTCCTCGTGAAGTAGCTTTGTCAACTCTAGTACCTTCTTCTCGCTTGCGTAGCACTGAGCTTTGAATGTATCCCTTTCTTCTTTTAGTTGAATCCAGGATCTCTTCAAGTCTTCGAAATCAGTAGGCATGTCAGGATGGAGAACAGTATAGGGTTCGTCACCTATAGCAACAGGTTCCATAATTACTGGTAACATGGGTGTGAACGGCATCATGAGGTTTTGAGCTCGAGTTCGCACCCATTTGAGGTAAGGTTCCGAAGGAATGGAGTTTCGGTGCCCCAAAGTCTTGGTATTAGTCTTCTTTACCATGCCCCAAGCGTGTATGAACCTTCGACGGTAATTTGGGAGATCGTGGTTGTAGTCGAACACAATATCTTGGAGAAGCATATCATGAGGACCATCTCTTGAGCATAACCAAGCGGCGTGAGCTAGAAGGGTTATAAGTGATACCTCCCCTTATACCAAGGAGTGGTACATTAGGGAATTCCCCACAACGTTCAATGAATGTGAAGTCCTTTTGAGAGAAAAGACACCAACGGATATATGAATGAGAGAGTGACATTAGTCTTTGAGACCACTTCAACCTTTGTTCGTTCTTCAATACTGATGGAGGAAGGTGCGAAATAAACCACCTGGAAAGTAACGTATACAACACATGGGAGTTCCTTGTCTTTTGATAGTACGGGTGTGGAGAGAATGTAGGATGTCTCTAAGTAAAGTTGGCACAAGATTACGAGTGAGGAATATCTTGATGGCGTTCACATCTATGAACTGATCTGGATTAGGAAATAATACCAAGCCATAAATTAGCAAGGCCACAACGTCTTGAAATGCATGGAAACTCATAGTTTTGAGGAATTCTCGGGCTTTCTTTACTAGGAACTTGGCAAGTAAACCCTTAACTCCGCTTCTTGTTTCCCAATTGGCTTCAATGTCTGAGCGCTTTAGATGTAGAGCTGATGCAATGTCTTCGAATTTAGGAACCTTTTCTAAACCGGTGAATGGCATTTGATCAAGAATAGATACCCCAAGTAGCTTAGAGAACTCTTCAAGGTAGGACCAGCGATAATCAGGAATGTAAAGCAATGGTGTTTGGATCCAGGCTGGAATAGGACATGCATCATATCTTCTTCAAAACGGAGATAACCAAGTCAAGTAGATAACCATGTCTTTTAATGAGCGAGCATGATCGGGAATCTCGAAACCAATTCTTTGGTGAGAAGGTACACCCATGAAGTTGATTTGAATAGTCTTTCTAGAAGCCATAATCCCTACAAAACAAAGAAAAGATTAATCCCTAGGTCCTTGAAATAGTTAGAAATGATATGCAATGCGATGATGTCATGATGTCATGTTTAGCAAGCAACAATTCACACAATAGCCCTAGGTTTAAGGCTTGCATGAGGTATAGGTGATTATCCTACCAAAAGTTTGAGTTGGTTCATCTGTCCTATAATAGTAACAGGGTTCTAGGAATCTCATATCATTGATCTTTCTCGGCGTTTATTTCAATACGACTACCAAGTGGTCGACCGAAAATATCCCAAAAGTCGATCTTAATGGCGTAGCATCAGTATCGACCAACCTTAGTGCACAAAAGTGGCTATCTCACTACCTTCTAATGGCCAAGATGGATCAATTAGGGTTCTAAAAGTTGAGTTAGTGCTGATGACACCACGCAGAAGCCAAATACTATCCTCAACTTGGAAATGAAGAGTATCAGGACATCCAAAGTGTCACACTAACGTAGCCATCATGTTGACCATTTCGGTATCGCCTAACAGTCATGACGATCTATTGCTACTTACAAAAACCGGATCGGTGTAGGATCCCCCACAAATATAATGCCCAAGCAACCCTTCAAGATAAAGCATACAAGTCAAACAGAAAACAATAAAGGTGATCTAGAAATCCCTAAGGCATTCTCTCTTTAGGGTGTTCCCCAGTCGCCGATTACATGTCTGATGAAGCCGACTTTGAGATTTTGTATCGCAAATGTGCGGATAGCAAGAGTCGCCACCGATTTTTCTTTTATCCAATTAAGGGAAGGTGAAAAGAACAGGAAAAGACCTTCGTTAGATTTTGAGTAAGGGAGAAGGTTATGAAAAGGAAGGTATTAGCACCCTTTTCCATTCGGTAGTTATCTACGGGCTCTTAGTTGCTCTTAGATCACTTTAAAATTGTGCTTTTTGTGTGTTTGACAAAAATGTTTTGAAAAGGCATTTCGCTTTGACTTTGTAATGGTTCATGTAGGAATGTATACAAAGTGTTCGGAAATGTTTCATTTTTGAAAAGAGTTTGAACTTTGACAAAAAGTGTGTGGTGTGAAAAGTATTTTGGTAGAGCAAGCAACTAAAAGTCTTATTACCTACTCAGAATGGTCGTTTTCGTGTTATTTTACTTTCCTTCAGAATAGTGCTATCCATACCATTAGTTGGTATGTAACCCTATTCGTTGGATGTAGAAGGGACATTCGAAGGGACATCGTATGGTCATAGAAGGCAACTTGTAGGAGATATCCTAGCACATTCGAAGGGACTATCATCATTTTTTGTAGGCGACAATCGAGGGTCAAGATCATGTATTCGTAGGCGACATCGTGGGTCTATGATCTTTATATCGAAGGGACTATTTGTTTTGAAGGCAACGGTGCTAGAATACTCTACGTTCGAGGGACTTGACCATTTGTATTCGTAAGGCAACGAGAGAGAACTACCCTAAGGGGTGCATGTGTGAAAAAAGTGTGTCAAATTCAGATATGTTATCTTGAAATTATGAGTGATCTATGTCCAATTTTATCTTGCCATACACGCCTAATTACTAGCAGTTTATAGGGTGCAGAAAGTAAATTGCGGAAATGTAAAGTGCGGAAAGATAAAGTCCTACGCTATTACACGGCTTTGGGGCAGTTACATAATAGGAGTGCGGAAAGTAAAAGTCATAATTAAACTATTACATCCCATAGACAGTTACATAATATGAAAAAGAAAAGCAAGAAAAATCGTCCGAAACGTTACAACCTGTAAATAGATACAAAATCGGAAAACACGAGAAAATTGCATAAGAGGAAAAATGTTAGTAAAAGCATGATTTTTGAATGAGGAAAAAAATTTTATGTTAGTAATGACAATAAGATGATAAGATAATTTTTTGGTAATTTTCGGAATCGATTTAGATAATCAAAAACAATTAAAAGTCATTTTAATGATTAATTAATAATTAAATAAAATATGCATGCAAAAATATTAATTTTAATATTAAAAATTAAATAAACATTTTCTGATGATAATGCAAAAAGAAAAATATTTTTTGTGATTTTTTAAATGCATGATAAAAATATTTAAAGATTAATTAAAATGCATGAAAATATTAAAAAAAAGAAAAATAGTAAAACATGTTAGTTTTCAAAGTTTGTAAAAAGGAATGGTCTTGCCAGGAATCGAACTGGTGACCATCAGGAGAAAACACACGCCTGCTTGCCTTTACCACTGAGCCAAACTGCATTTGGTGTTTAAAATCTGGAAACGTGTGATTATAAGTGATACACGTGTTGTATTTTTGGAATTTCAACGCACAGTCAGCGCATGGGACCCAGGTTGAATGAAAGAACGAATCAGATCGCTCCATGATGCCACGCACGCCTTCGCCGGTCAACACACGTCAACGACGCCGGAGCCCTAACTCCGGTCGTCTTCTCTGGCGAGTTCAAACATCAAACTTGCGAAATACGAAAAAATAAATGGCAAAGGAATACCCTACCCCCCTAAATCGACCCTTGCGAATCCAATGGTGGCATTAGTTTTTCCTGAAAGTGCCTGTACAACCCAGTTCTAAGAAGACAGTTCAAAAACCCTAACTATGGCAAATCGAGTTCTGGACGTTCAAGCTTGAGAACGATGGCCCAGATCCTGTCTATGGTGCCTCATGATCATATTAGAACAATTAGTTTCTATTAAAACAAGCAGATATTAAAAATTCAAATTCAAGAAAAGTATGAATATGTATGTTCATGTATGGCTCGATTCAGGCAGTTTCAACCATGGATAATGATGTATACTTACTCCAAATTACCTCAGGAACACAATGGAATGGTTGAGAACGGCTGGAAGTGGCTGGAAAGTGAAACACAATTTTTTCCAACTTTGAGAAATTTTGAGAAAAATAGGGTTGCTTGCTAGGGCTAGGGTTTCGTCCTTTGTTTTTGGCAATGAGCTGAGTATTTATAGAGCAAGAATTGGAAGCAAAAAGAATGAAAAAAGATCTCTTCTTCAATGCAAAAATATTTTCTCTTTTCAATAAAATCAAATCTTTCAAAATTTTATTTTTCTTCCCATGCATGAGCTAGCACGAAATTTTCAAGTTGTGTGGGCTATCTTGGACCTCAAGTTTGATAAAAATCCAACCCAATTGAAATTATACCTTATTTCCATATTTTATTTAATTTAAATTTGAATTAAATGGTTTTAAATTCAAAAATAAATAAAAAAAAATAAAAGGAGGTCGTGGAAAGGCATCAAGAGGTCATGGATAATATTATGATCAAGTTTGGATCATAAAATTATAGGCCCATTTGGAAAAAATTGGATTTTGACAAATATCTCTCTTTGTGCAATTGTCCAAAAATGCCCAACTTATGCAAAGTGTATTTTGCTCAATTTTCCATATTTTTGAGTGTTCTTGGACTTTTTAGAAAGCTCTAGATGTCCTATAAACAACCTCTTTAATTTCATCTCAATTGGAGTTTCCATGCTCAATAAAACTTCATTACAAAAAGTTGACTTTTTGTTGACTTTGAAAAGGACCTGTAATGTTTTGATCCATATCTTCAAAATGAAGCATTTTTTGACCATGCTTGTGAGACATGAAGTTGTAGAGAATTAAATTTACTTCAAAATGAGAGGTGGTGGAAAAGTTTTTGAGAAAGTATGAAGAAGTTATGCTCAGTCAAAGTTCAGTTAACTTTTCTCTAGGAAACCCTAATTTGGAAAGTTTGACTTTTGAGCAAATCCTGAGTTTTCTTGATGAATCATGATCAACCCTTGATCAAATGATGAATGTAACTTCAAAATGAGGATGTTGACAAAAAATAATGAAGTTTGACTGTATGTTGACCATATTTGACTTTTTGTCCAATACAACTGATTTTCAACCATCGAGCAATTGTCGAAAACTTGACTTGTAAGGCTTGAATCTTGACATGGAGTTTCTTTGAAGCACATGAGGAGGCATGATGACCATTGGAGATGTTGGAAGTCCATCTAGATCAGAGAATTGCCAAACCCTAGTTTGAGTTGATTGTCTAGGAGAGGTTTGTCGATCAACCCTTGAGGAATCCTTGAGTATGGGTATGTGAAATGTCTTGAGAAGTAAGAGGAAAATTTTGGGGTATGACAATGAGTTCTTGGTTCTTTCCCTCTAGCTTGGGCTGGTTCGATAGCTGGAATGCGAGCTGGAGTCGCAATGTCTTTTGGTGGAGAGATCTCTGGAGAGAACACTCTTCCAGTTCTGGTCACCTTACTTGATCCGGTGATGTTGTCAATGTCAGGAATGGTAGCTTCAATTATAATGTCTTCAATGGTCAAAGGGTCTTGCTTGACGCCATGATAGTAGACTTCAGCTCCATAGTTCCACGGTATAGCCTTGTCAGAGGAGTATGGGACTGGTCTGGGAGAAGTAATGATGAGGGGTGCCACTATAGGCACAGGATCAACAGAGGAGATCCTTATTGTGTTTACATCAGCAAAGTCTTCTGGGAAATCGTCTCCCCATCCGGTTTCCTTGACATCTTCGATAGGAATCTTGTAGCTTTCAAGAACGGTATACTGTCATACCCCAATTTTTGATCTAATATACCACCTTACATTTGCATCATTGCATCACTAACAGTTCAGAACAAAATTAATCGGGTGTAGCTTCTACAGGTCAAAATTAGGGTTTCATCAATTTTTCATCTGAGTCAAGAGGAAATCAATTAGGGTTTGAGCTTCATTCACCTCAATTGATCTATCTTGATCAAATCATCAACCTTTGATCTTCAGATATCCAATTTTTCCTCCTGATCTATCAAGGATCGACCAATTAGGGTTTTCATCTAGGATAAGAAATTACTGATTTTCTGATCAATGAATGACTTTTTTGATTAGAGATTGATCTTTATATCTTAAATACAACATGTTGACCTAATTTCTGGATTCAAAACATCACAGAAGTTCACAGAATTCATCAGTCAATTTCTGGATCATCTGATGAAATTTCATCTCCACTGAAAAGTCAAACTTGGACTTTTGGTCAACTTTTTCAAGACAAAACTTTTTCCATCATCAAAATACTTCAAATGATCCATCATGATCATAAAAAATCAAGAAATTTGGAAAAGTCAACAAAAAGTCAAAATTTTCAACACTTAGAAAATTTTCAAAGTGTTAAAATTTCACATGTTTTCCAAACTTCATGGCAATTTTTTCACATAGTTCCATTTGGAATTAGAAAAAACTCAAAACATGAAAGTTGTAGCCCTTGAAACAAGCTTTCCAAAATGTCCAAGAACTCTCAAATCCATGGAGTCTAGCTATACTTTTGATTTTGAAACATAGAGCTCCAAAATCTTTGATTTTCAAGTGCAACTTTCAAGATTATAGGTCATTTTTGAGTTTTCTCTTCTAGAAGCCATGCCACCTAGCAAAGAGGGATAGGGCTGATAAAAAATCAGATGGAGAGTAATTATGATGGGATAAGATCAAGTTGAATAATTAACCATGGTTAAAAGGAAGCTTCCTTTTGCATTTATTGCAAAAATGACTTCCTTGCCCTCTAAGGCAACTTGTAAATACCAAAGCCAATCTTCTTCACTTACCATTCAGAACTTTTGACCTATAAATAGAGGTCATGTTGGCCATTTGAAACTACACCAAAGCTATGCCAAAACAAGCTTTCTCACTCTTTTCTTAAAATTCAAGTAACATAGTGTAATTTGAGGAAACTTGTATTTTTCAAAACTTGTGAAAAAACATGAGATATTTGGTGTCTAACATGTCATAAACATCATATGTAATTGGTTTGTAACTTAAAATCAACACAAGAAACACTAAAAATCAGATTTGCATTTCAAGCTTTCAAACTTGCCAAAACTGCCTTAACTATCGAATTTGATCATTGGCTCGAGCAAGTTGTGATTTTTTCACTCAAACATCATCAACATACTCCATATGGATGATGCAGACCATTAACTTCAACCTGTAACACCTCTAACATCGAATTCAAGTTTCACTTTGGAGCTTATGCAGGTGGACTTGGTTGGAATGATATAGGCTAAAGCATGATGTGCAGACCATCCTCACACAATCCTTGAAGTCCGTTGGTGCTATAGGAATCATCAAAACAGTTCTGGAAACACTCCATCATCAATTTCGATCTCAACTTCAAGAGGTAAGAACACGAACTTCAAACTCCATGATTCCTTGCTTTCAGTTCAAAAAGCTCTTGGCCATTTTGTTTCTTCACTATCACTGATCAATAACCCTCAATCAATTGGTTGATTCATTCACCATACACGATTTCAATTAGAAATTTCAAAATTAGGGTTCTTCGTGATTTCTGCAAATTTAACCATGTTAAGCTGAAAATAAATGGAATTAAATAACATCATCATGTTCTTGGGTTTAAAACGATCAAGTTTGATGTTTACATCGAGCAATTTCATGGAGAAATGAAGAATCCATGGCTGATTGAAGATTGGAGGAAGAAGAAGAAGCCGCGCGCGTTTTTTTTCAAATTCAAAAACTCAGTTTATAATATAATTATATGGTTTGATTTCAATACACGGATGTATTTCCGCCCCAGCGGTTGCCAGCTCACTCTTAAGTCTTTCATGCCATGCCTTGCATAATGGTCCCGGGTTCGAGTAGCCTTGGGACCATTTTTTGCCAAACTTTGTAATTTTTCTTCATTTTTTTTTTACAAACTTTGACTTTTTCAAAACCCAATCAAAACTCCTCATTTTGAGGTGATTTTTTGTACACTTGTCAATTAACATGTCTATTTTAAGATAGTATCAAAGAGTTTTAGAAAAACTTTCATCCGATTATATTTTTATCGAGCCGAAAACGATACGTTTGAGTACGTTTCAAAGCACTTTCAAAGGTGATTTTTTTTCAAACTTTCAAAGCCCGATTCTTTTCAAAACTTCTTATAAGTAAACTTCACTTTTCAAAAACACTTTCAAAACCATTCTTCAAAAATTTTCATCAAACTTACATCTTTTTCCATGATCGATCCGATTTAAACGATAAAACCGAATTCGTTTTCTCTCGAATTTCTTAACCGATCATGGGCCTCCCTCACGGTAAAAGTCCCAAAATTCTTTTATGTACATAATTATTTTCTTGTACATATCCAAATCTTTTATATACACATCTATTTTACTTGTACATAATACAGATACCTTTGTAAATACTCAAGTACAGACAAACTTCGTCTATTTGTTTTCGTTTCGCTTGTATATACACTGAATACCATTGGTATTAAAAGGAGCATTATTCCCGGTGAAATTGCTTTTAAACCAATGGGCCTCCCTTACGGTGTAAGTCCCAACCCTCCTATGTACATCGACCTCTCTTTGTACATACATACTCATTCGTGTACGTATTTACTTTCTTGTACACAATCCAAACTTGTAAATAATCAAGTTACGCTCGTTTTAAACGTTCGTTTTACACACACTTGTTTATATTTCCTTCATAAACTCTTGTAAATAAATTTTACATGCATTTGTTTATACTTCCTTCATAAACTCCTGTGAATAAACTTCATATACTTGTTTATACAACTGTCTAGTTATAACATAACAACTAGTCTAACCAGTAGGTTCCCCACAGAGTTAGCCTCCTCTTGGGCTTTGTACAAGGTAACTCATTTTATCTGAGTTCAGCCTCCTCTTAGGCTTCATATAAGAAAACTCATTTCATCTGAGTTTAGCCTCTTCTTAGGCTTCGTATAAGACAACACTCCCCTGCTGAGTCAGCCTCCTCTTGGGCTTCATTCAAAAGAACTCCTCATTGAGTTTAGCCTTCTCTTGGGCATCATACAAAGAAAGAGACCAGGAAATCTCTTAACAGCCTCCTATTGGGCTTCCAATACAAAGAATCACCCGCGTTAGGATAGAACCCTGAGAGTATAATTTCCCGGTGAAATTGCTCTTGATCTTAAAAGGATGGTTTCCCGGTGAAATTGCTCTTGATCCTAAAAGGATGGTTTCCCGGTGAAATCCCTTTTAAAGCCAAAACCAGCCATACCCTATAGCTTCCTCTTGAGCTTCATACAAGGACCCTCGATGACCCTCGGAATGCCTCCTCTTGGGCTAACAATACAAGGACCAATGGGCTTCTTAAAAGCATCCCTCTAATCCAATCAATTTCTCCTAGAGATTTAGACGTTTATCATCTCCGTGGAAGAAGTATCTCATCTATCACATCACATACAATCAAAAACTTTTCAAACTTTTTTCAAACAAAAACATCTCTTAATCTGTAAGTGGTAACGCTTGTACACTCAAGCAAAACACTCAATGCTTACAATTAAAAGATTCAATCATCTCTCAAAACATCTTTCTTAAACATGTAAGTAGGTAACGCTTGTACACTCAAGAAAAACACCTATAACTTACGACGAAAGATTTTAATCAATCAACATTTCAAAATGTATGTGATGAAATAGATTAGATACATTTTTCATTAAGATGACATTTGTCTGTGTCTCTTAATAACATCCCGTTGCTTCCACTAGCATAAGTGGGAACTACGATTGCTCTGACTTTCTCAATATCCTTTTGAGAATACGTAGGCACAAGGTCTCATCCTTGGCGAGCAAATTTCTTTCTTCCTCAAACCAAACAAACCATAGATCCCTTTAGATCCGAGCTACAAATGCTCTGATTCCCATTAAGGGATATGTATGCAGAAGATCCAAAGATATTTGCGAGCACAATAATAACAAACACTAGGATCCCACATAATCTATCCTTCTTAAAATCCCAAAGGAGAAACTTTCCCAATCATAGAAATAACAATTAAAACGCACAAACATATCAAACGTATTCATATATAAAGCTATAGATAACTATATATATTTAGGGTGCTCCATCTATTCCCTTTATATAACAAACCCCCTTACCCGGAATCTCCCCAATGCGTTGCGTCTAGTTCACGCTAGTCGTAACGCATATTATATCAATTGAGGGTATTAACAACTTTCCCCTTTTTCATAATCATTTTTCTTGTGTTGAAAATAATAAAGCTTGATGCTCGCGGCATCTTTATAAACAAATTAAAAGAGTAAATCGTTTCGAGCCACAGAATTCGAATCCCTCGCGCGTCACTTTTTAACGCGAACATATACTTCACCATGAAATCGAACTTTCCACTTGGCTGCCCCAAGGTATCCCAGACTTCTGGTACAGTTTCGCTCACATCTTCGATCCTCAGATTCTTAGACATATATTCACACTGATTCTCCACATGCGAAGGTTTCAAAAATAGCCCTTCTCGGTTATCCATCATGCATTGGATACGCCTTCTCAACCAAGCACATCCGTCAGGTGCTAATGGGCACCAACGACAATTCTCTAGGCATTCTGGATTGACACTGACTTGCACCAGATTCTTCTTAACAGTCATCAGAGGAATAGTCAAGTTGTTCACATCAAAAACTTAAGAATTCTTGCCAATAGCATTGGAAATTTTGCCGTGGTTAGGCATTGGTGCGTTGATCACATTCGGAGTTTCAACAGGAGGATCAAACTCAATTTCCTTAGCTTCAATCATGTCTTGAATCTTGTTCTTCAAAGCCCAACAATTGTCAGTGTCATGCCCCGGGCTGTTGGAGTGGTATGCACACTTAGCATTAGGATTGTACCTCGGAGAGGAAGTGTTGATGTGTTGAGGAGGATCCCTCAAGGTAATCAGCTCTACCTTCAACATGTGTTGCAATGCTTGCGACAATGGCATGTTGATCTTCGTAAACTGTCTTCGTGGCGCATTCTGGCTACGCGCGTTGTTTATTGGTGTAGGATTGGAGATCACAACTGCCCCCGGTTGAGTGATCGACTTTGACACGACTCTTGACCATATCTGATATGGCTTCTTTCTTACCACCAAAAGATCTCTTTGCGGTATTTGAAGATGACTCTACAGAATCTTTCGCTCTTGATTCCAGCTTCAATGCGTTCTCCTGTCAATATCAGCTCGGTGAATCCGGCTGAAGAATTTCCAATCAGATGATTGAAGAATGGGCCTGTTAGTGTTCCCATAAACATATCAGCCAACACCATATTGGACAAGGGTGGTTGAACTCTGCCTGCTAGATCTCTCCATTTCTGAGCATACTCTCTGAATTTCTCATCACGACCCATAGACATGCTCTGTAGTTGCATGCGAGTGGGTTCTAGTTTAGCATTATACTGGTACTGCTTGTAGAAAGCATCTGCTAAGTCATTTTCAGGTATGGATATGGGTACTCTCTAGTTGATAATACCACTCCAACTGAGCTCCAGATAAGCTCTCTTGAAAGTAATGGATCCACAACTTCCTATCATCAGTGTGAGGATGGATCTTCTGAACATAGGACTTCAAATGCAGCTTCGGACACGGGATGCCATCATACTTGGAAAAAGTAGGAACCTTGAACTTACGGGGAATCACCACACCAGGAACTAGGCTCAGATCATCAAAATTCAGCTCGGACATCTTCAGATTTTCCACAGCATTCAGACGGTCTTCAAGTTGTTTGTATTTGTCATCCTCATGAGAATTCTGCTCATTCTCATAGTCTTCTTCTCTGTTTTCTGACTCACACTGGCTTTCTTCTTTGTTCTTGATACTTTCATCAGTTTCAACGCTCTTGTCTGAGAGTTCTACACGGCTGACCACCCTAGGTCCGCCCTTGTGACGTCTTCCCATGTTGAGGACACCGATGACCTTCTTCTTTTTGGTGATGAGCTTCTTCAAGTCTTCCTGGCCTTGGACCAAGCTGGTGACCATTTCCTGGAACTGAGCATTCTGAGCTTGGAGATCTTTGACAGTCTGTTCAAGAGCCATTTCTACTAAAATAAATAACGAGAAAATAAGAAATCCGATCTTCAATGTACCTGTTATGAAATGTTATGCCATGATATGCGATGTTTATGCAATGCAATGCAATGTATTCAAGGACCTTAGGAACTTAAATTTGTTAAACAAGCACAAACAAACTTTTATTAGCTTTTCTTTTTCTTTTCTTTTAAGTACAAAAGATAGTTTGGAAAATAAAAGAACAAAATCCTAAAGCTCTAAGTCTCCCACGGGCGCTTCCTCTTGGTGTTGAAGTAGGCGTTGATGTTTCGCTCCTCGTGAAGTAGCTTGGTCAACTCTAGTACCTTCTTCTCTCTTGCATAGCACTGAGCTTCGAATGTATCCCTTTCTTCTTTAAGTTGAATCCAGAATCTCTTCAAGTCTTCAAAATCAGTAGGCATATCGGGATGGAGAACGGTATAGGATTCGTCACCTATAGCAATAGGTTCCATAATCACTGGTAGAACAGGCGTGAATGGCATCATGAGTTTTTGAGGTCGAGCTCGCACCCATTTGAGGCAAGGTTCCCAAGGAATAGAATTTTTGTGTCCCAAAGTCTTGGTATCAGTCTTTTTACCATGCGTGTATGAACCGATAGTAATTCTAGAGATCGTGGTTGTAGTCGAACACAATATCTTGGAGAAGCATATCATGAGGACCATCTCTTGAGCATAACCAAACTAACGTAGAGCTAGAGAGGGTTGTAGGTGATACCTCCCTTATGCGAGGCGGTACATTAGAAATTCACCATAACGCTCAATAAAGGTGAAGTCCTTTTGAGAGAAAAAGCACCAACAGATATCTAAATGAGAGAGTGACATCAGCCTTTACGACCACTTCAATCTTTGCTCGTTCTTCATTACTGATTAAGGAAGGTGCTAAATAAACCACCTAGAAAGTAACGGTATGCAACACATGAGAGTTCCTTGTTTTTTGATGAGTGCGAGTGTGGAGGGAATGCAGGATGTCTCCAAGTAAAGTAGGCACACGATTACGAGTGAGGAATATCTTGATGGCGTTCACGTCTATGAACTGATCTGGATTAGGAAATAACACCAAGCCATAGATTAGCAAGGCCAAAATATCTTCGAATGCCTGGAAACTCATAGCTTTGAGGAATTCTCGAGCTTTCTTTATTAGGAACTTTGCAAGCAAACCTTTAACTCCGCTTCTTATTTCTCAATTGGCTTCGATGTCTGATCGTTTCAGATGTAACGGTGATGCGATGTCTTCGTACTTAGGAGCCTTTTCTGAATCGGTGAATGGTATCTGATCAAGGATAGGTATCCCAAGTATCTTAGAGAACTCTTCTAAGGTAGGACCCAACTGATAATCTGCGAATGTAATGCAATGGTGTTTGGATCAAAGAAGCGGAATAAGGCGTGCATCATATCTTCTTCAAAACGGAGATAACCAAATCATAACCATGTCTTTTGATGAACCGGTATGATCGGGAATTTTGAAACCAATTCTTTGAGTTGAGAAGGTACACCCATGAAGTTGATTCAGATAGTCTTTCTGGAAGCCATAATCCCTACAAAACAGGGCAAAGCTAAATCCCTTAGAACCTTGAAATAGTTAGGAATGATATGCAATATTATGATGTCATGATGTCATGTTTAACAAGCACAAACAAATCACACAATAACCCTAGGTTTAAGGCTTGCATGAGGTATAGGTGTCTACCCTACCAAAGTTTGAGTGGGTTCATCTGTCCTATAATAGTAGGGTTCTAGGAATCTCATATCATTGATCCTTCTCGTAGGCTTTATTTCAATACGACTACCAAGTGGTCGCCGAAACATCCCAAAAGTCGGATCTTAATGGCGTAGCATCGGTATCAACCAACCTTAGTCTACACCAAAGCCGTCTCACTACCTTCTAATGGCCAAGATGGGTCAATTAGGGTTCTAGAAGTTGAGTTAGTCTTGATGACACCACGCAGCGCCAAATACTTTCCTCAACTTGAGTATGAGGAGCATCGGGACATCAAAGTGTCGCACTAACGTAGCCATCATGTTGACCGTTTCGGTATCGCCCTAACGATTCGACGATTTATTGCTACTTACCTAAGAAACACGGATCGGTGTAGGATCCCCACAAGTATAATACCTAGCAACCCTTAAAGTAAAGCATACATGTCAATCGAGAAAGCGATAAAGTGATTTAAAATCCACGAGGTATTCTCTCTTTAGGGTGTCTCCCGGTAGAGTCGCCGGATTTTATGTCTGATTGGGAAGCCGACTTTGGAATTTGTTTTGCTTTTTATCGCAAATGTTACGGATAGCAAGAGTCGCTACCGACTTTTCTTTTATCCAATTAAGGGAAGGTGAAAAGAACAGAAAAAGACCTTCGTTAGATTCTGAGTAAGGGAGAAGGTTATGAAAAGGGAAGGTATTAGCACCTTTTCCATCCGTAGTTATCTACGGGCTCTTAGTTGCTTTAACTCATCTTTAAAAATTGCTTTACTGTGTGTGTTTGAAAAATGTTTTTGAAAAGGCATTTAAACTTTGACTTCGCAATGATTCAGGAATGTATCTGAGTGTTTGGAAATGTTTCGTTTTGAAAAGTGTTTTAACTTTGACAAAAGTGTGAGGTGTGAAAATATGTTTTGATAGAGCAAGCAACTAAAAGTCTTATTACCTACTCAGAACGGTCGTTTCCGTGTTATTTTACTTTCCTTTAGAATAGTGCTATCCATACCATTAGTTGGTAGGTAACCCTATTCGTTGGATGTAAGAGGGACATTCGAAGGGACATCAGATGGTCATAGAAGGCAACTTGTAGGAGTATCCTAGCACATTCGAAGGGACGATCATCACTTTTCGTAGGCAACAATCGAAGGACGAGATCATGTATTCGTAGGCCACGTCGAGTGACTATGATCTTTGTTTGAAGGGACTATGATGATATGTTTGTAGCAGCGGTGCTAGGATACCTCTACGTTCGAGGACTTGACCATTTATTCGAAGGCAACGAGAGAGAATACTCTAGGGGTGCATGTGTGAAGAGGTGTGTTAAATTCAGATATGTTATCTTGCAATTAGAAGTGATCTACATTCGTTTTTATCTTGCCATACACGCCTAGTTACTAGTAGTTTATATGGGTGCGGAAAGTAAATTGCAGAAAGTAAAGTGCGGAAAGTAAATCCTACGCTAGTACATGGCTTTGGGACAGTTACATAATATAGGAGTGCGGAAAGTAAATCCTAATTAAACTATTACATCCCATGAGCAGTTACATAATATTGGAAAAAGAATGCGAGAAAATAAATTCTGACTATTACAACCTGGAAGCAGATACATAATAATCGGAAAAGAAAAGAAATTCGCATAAGAGAAAAATGTGTTAGGAAAAAAAAGATTTTTGAGTTAGGAAAAAGTTTTTAAGTTAGTAGTCCTAATTAGATGATAAACAATTTTTTTGGGAATTTTCTGGGTTGATTTTAATAAGGAAAAGCAATTAAAAGTCAATTTTATGGTTAATTAACAATTAATTAAAATATGCATGCAAAAATATTAATTTTATGCTAAAATTAAATAAATATTATTCGACCTAAATGCAAAAGAAAATATTTTTTGGTGATTTTTTGATGCATTAGAAAATTGTTTGAAAAGAAATTAAATTAGAAAATAAAATATAGAAAAAATAATGGAAAAAGGTTAGTTTTGCAGAGTGTAAAAAATAATTGCTGGAGCCAAGGATCGAACCAAGGACATCCCTCTCACACGCGCGTGCCTCCACCACTGGACCATCCCGTACTTTATGTTAGTGACACAAAATAAAAACATTATAAGGGAATTAGTTTTCTGGGAATTTATTTAAAATAAAAACCGCGCCAAGCTTCATCGTCTTCCTCATTTGAGCCAAGCTTTTACCTACGTTTTCTGTTCGTAGCAATAGCCTATAGTGGCGGCCGTCCGTCACTATATCACTGATTTCAAAATCACATACAAAAATATAAATTTATGAGAACACATGGATCGATTTCTTTCATCCTCCTGAATACGAATATAACCCTGGTTTTGGCTAATTTTTCCTGAGTCGATGGATCCCAATTCGGAGCTCAGAAAACCTAACAATGGCATGTTACGATTCCTGTGTCTAAACTCCAATTAACCTATGTAGAAAGTTTCGAAACTCCATTCTAAACACAAACAAACAATCAAAACATGTTAAATATGCATGAAAACCGAAATCGTGCTTTCGTGATTCAGGGCTTGTTGATGGCTGGTAATGACTGGAAAAGCTTCAGAGAGGATCAAGGAATGTGTTGGAACAATTTGTTTGGCTTGAATTGATCCAAAAACCTGGCTGCCACTTCCTTGTGTCACACAGTTTTTTGAAGCTTTGTTAGGGTTCTTGGAGGCAAGAATTTCGTTGCTTGTGGATGTATCATGTACTTATAGTAGAGTGAATTAGGTCAAGAATCATAAAGAAATTATATGCCAATCAATGAGAAAATATTTGATTTGGAATGAAACCAAATATTTCCTTTTTTGATCAAATCTCATTCAATTCCTTTGCCAATCAATGCAATTTCGAAATTGACAGCTTGTATGGCTTGCTTGGATCTCAAGAATGAGAGAAAAATCCACCTTGCAATTAATTTTGATTTTCTATCTTTTATTTTAATTAAATTGGCTTTTAAATGATTAAGAATCCAAAATAAAGAGAAAATAAAAGATAAATTCGTGGCCTTGGGCTTGGAGGTTCCAAATCAGCTAAGGAACATGTTTGAACCAAGAAAAGTTAGGCCCATTTGCAAAAATTTTGGTTTTGTCAAGTATTTCTCTTTGTGCACCTCCTCAAAAATGCTCAACTTGTGCAAGGTGTATCTTGCTCAATTTTTAACATTTTTGGGTGTTATTGGACTTTTTAGAAAGCTCAAGATGTCCTCTAAACATCCTCTTTGGTTTAATATTCATTGAAATTTCCATGCTCATGAACACTTCTTTACAAAAGTTGACTTTTGTTGACTTTGAAAAGGACCTGTAATGTTTTGATCCATAACTTTCAAATGAAGCATTTTCTGCCCAAGCTTGTGAGACATGAAGTTGTAGAGAATTGAATTCTCTTCAAAATTATTTGTGGTGGAAAAATTTCTGATAAGGTATGTGAAAGTTATGCCTGGTTAAAGTTATGTTGACTTTTGTCTAAGAAAGCCAAATTTAGAAACTTTGACTTTTGATCAATTCTTTACTTTTCTTGATGAATCATGATTAACCCTTGATAAAATGATGAATATCAATTCAAAATATTGATGTTGACAAAAATTATGAAGTTTGGTGTATGTTGACCACAATTGACTTTTGTCAATCAATTGATTTTCAACTATCGAGCAATTGTTTGAGAAACGACTTGCAAGGCTTGAAACTTGACATGGAGATTCTCTGAAGCATATGGTGAGGTATGATGACCACTTGAAGCATTGGAGGCTCGACTTGGTGGAGAATGGCCAAACCCTAGTTTGGGTTGATTGTAGGAGAGGTTTGTCTAATCAACCCTTGTGAAATCTTTGAGCATGGATATGTGAAATGTCTTGAGAAGTAAGAGGGAAAATTTTGGGGTATAACACAAAGTCATGCTGTTCGGACTGAAGAACGCTGGCGCCACATACCAACGTGCCATGGTAGCTTTATTTCATGACATTATTCATCACGAGATAGAGGTTTACGTCGACGACATGATAGCTTGATCATAAACTGAAGAAGAACATGTTGATCATTTGAGAAAGATGTTTGATAGACTGAAGAAATACAGACTAAGACTTAATCCTAACAAGTGCACCTTTGGAGTCAGATCCAGAAAACTCCTGGGATTTGTTGTCAGCGGTAAAGGTATTGAAGTTGTCTCTGCCAAGGTTAAAGCTATTCAAGATATGCCAGCTCCTCGTACCGAAAAGGAAGTTAGAGGCTTCCTGGGATGATTAAACTACATTTCCAGATTCATTTCACATCTAACTGCTACTTGTGAGCCAATCTTCAAGTCACTGAAGAAAGATCAAGTAGTGGAATGGAACAACGATTGCCAAACAGATTTTGACAAAATCAAAGAGTACCTACAAAATCCTCTTATCCTGATGCCACCTACCAAAGGAAGACCTCTTATCATGTATTTGAATACTAGAAACTCAATGGGGTGTGTCTTGGGAAACATGGCAGTGCAGTGAAAAGAGTATGCAATATACTACCTTAGCAAAAGTTTACATTGTGAAACAAGATACTCACAGCTTGAGAAAACTTGCGGTAACTTTAGCTTAAGGCTCGCCGACTAAGGCGATATATGTTGACTCACACTACCTTGTTGATCTCAAGATGGATCCGATAAAATACATAGAAACACCTCTCGGAAGAATAGAAAGATGCCAAATGATCTTGACTGAATATGACATCTAGTATACTACTCAGAAGGCGATCAAAGGAAGTATAGTAGTCGATCATTTGGCTCATCAAGCAGTAGATGACTATGAATCTATGTACTTCAAGTTTCCAGACGAGGACGTTTTGTTAGTCACTGATTGTGAAGAACCAGGACCAGACGAAGGACCCGAACCAGGATCCCGATGGACCATGGTCTTTGATGGAGCCTCAAACACACTTGGAAATGGTATTGGCGCCATCATTACATCTCCCACCAACGGACACGCGCTTTCACCTCGGACTATATTTATTTGCACTAACAACATGGCCGAATATGAAGCGTGCATCATGGGTATCAAAGCTGCTATTGACTTAAGAATCAAATTCTAGCAGGTAAATGGAGACTCAACTTTAGTGATCAGTCAGGTTAAGGGCGAGTGGGATACGAAGCATCCGAATCGCATTCCATATTGAGAGCATGTTTTGAGTCTGATCCCCTACTTCGAAGAAATAACTTTCAATCATATTCCACAAGAAGAGAATCAGTTGGCAGATGCATTAGCTACCATGTCATCTATGTTCAAGGTCAGATGGGACAACGAAGCCCCCCAAATCATCATCGAAGGGTTTGACAAACTAGCATACTATTGTGAACTTGATACAGAAGAGAAACCTTTGTTCTACGAAGTGAAGAGGTATCTCGAGACCCAGGAATATCCCACAGATGCATCTGCCAATGACAAGAAATTCTTAAGAAGATTCGCATCCAAATTCTTCCTCAGCAATGACATCTTATACAAGCACAATCACGACTTGTGCTTACTCCCTTATGTAGACCGAGAATGAGAAAAGTCATGGAAGAGTTACACGGCGCATTCGGTACCCACTCTAGTGGATATTTAATGGCTAAAAAGATTCTAAGAAGAGTTACTATTGGTCCACCATGGAAGTTGATTGTTACCGCTATGTTCGATCTTGTC
Source organism: Vicia sativa (assembly GCA_021764765.1). Lineage (NCBI taxonomy): Eukaryota > Viridiplantae > Streptophyta > Magnoliopsida > Fabales > Fabaceae > Vicia > Vicia sativa. Next base: position 66,129,207 of record CM038797.1, on the reverse strand, counting down.
ACAAATGCCAAATATACGCAGATAAAGTGCATGTACCTCCAGTTCCTTTGAATGTTCTGAACACTCTGTGGCCTTTCGCAATGTGGGGCATTGACATGATCAGAGATATCAAACCCATCGCTTCCAACGGACACCGTTTCATCCTTGTTGCTATTGATCACTTTACCAAGTGGGTAGAAGCAGCCTTGTTTGCATCTGTTACCAAGAATGTTGTAGCTCGATTCATCAAGCATAATCTTATCTGTCGGTACGGCGTCCCCGAAAGGATTATTAGAGACAATGGTACCAATCTCAATAACAAAATGATCACCGAACTTTGCATGCAGTTCAAGATTAAGCATCACAACTCTTCTCCATATCGGCCGAAAATGAGCGGCGCAGTGGAAGCCGCCAACAAGAATCTCAAAAAGATCATACAAAAGATGATAGTGACTTATAAGGATTGGCACGAATCTGCCATTTTCTCTCCATAGTTATCACTGACAATACAAACATCTGAGGGCAACCCCTTCTCTCTTGTATATGGTATGGGCGGTCCTACCAATCGAGGTTTAGATACCTCAACCAAAGTCCTCCGGGGCGCAAAATTGGCGAAGCGAATGGGTCCGACTCGCCTTGACCGGATCAACCTAATCGGCGAAAAAGCGGCTCGCGACCATACGCCATGGACGGATCTACCATAAGCGAATGATCGAGCATTCAATAAGAAAGTCAAGCACCGAGTCTACCAAGTCGGTGATATAGTAGTCAGCGCACATCCTTCCACAAGGTGATCCAGGGGCAAATGGACTCCCACCTATGAGGGACCATTTGTAGTCAGCGATATTCTCCAGCGGAACCATGATACTTAGCACAATGGATGGAGAGACTTCCACACCACAGTGAGCGAGACATAGTAAAAAATACTACGCATAAGCAGACCCGCTAGGTCGGTGACCTAGGAAAAATAAGGAGCATCTTGGCGAGCCAAAGGTTCAAGCAAAGTTAAGGATATACAAAAAAAGGTGTACACGACAGTCGAAAACTTGCAAAAGCGGCTGGGCAAAAAGGGTATCGATGGTGAAAACCGAAAAGGCGGTCTAGGCAAAGTTAGGGATTTAAGCGTACGACTATGTCTACATAATGCCCATTTATTTAATATTGTATTACATTAATATTTTCGATTCTTGTTAGGCGATTATTTTGCGGAGAATATTTACATTAATCGATATATCTATTAATATATTCGGCGATGTTTCGTTCGGTCCGGTTTTTATTTCGTTCGGTTCGGTAAAATATTATTCGGACCGATATTTAATTTCTTTGAGTTATTTTAATTAATTGGGTTAATAATATTATTAGATATTATTAGATATTATTAGTGTTATAATTAATAGTAAGACAAGTTGGGGGGTGTGAGTGCTAATTGGGGAGAATTGGGTGTACACCCTATGGTCTTGTAGTAGAAATCAACAAAACCACCATTTCCTCATTTTCTTCCATTACAACACCAAAAACATTTTAAGAGAGGAAACTAGAGAGAGTTTTGGAGGAAGAGAAGAGCAAGAGCAAAGCTAGGGGTTTGAGTTGGTTGGAGCATCTAGGATCATCCAAGCATTTAAGGTAAGGGGTTTGATTTTCCATTTCCTATAGTTAGGGTTTGATTGATATGTTGTGGATTTGGGATAAAAATTGATATTTTGGTTCATGAGTTTTTTGTGTGATTGTTTAAATAACTTAGGAAAATTGAGTTAGGAGTATTGATGTTGGTGATTTATTGCTATGGCTAGTAGGAACTAGAAGTTGTAAAAATGGAAAATATATGCAGAAACTGTAAAAACATGAAACTGTAAAAACATGAAGAAGACACTGCCTGTAATGGAAATAAATTAGGAAGAAGAAGATTGGACGAAGAAGGACAAGGGAGGCGCCCACCTCTCAATGGAGGGAGACCGTCCCCCTCCCCTAGGCGCCCGCCTCCTTTCCTATATAACCATGGGATGTTCGTCCCTTTTGCTGGAGGAGGAAATGGAATTTGTTCGTTCTGTTTCTGTGGTGTTTCTGCTACCTGAATAATTTTCTACCTGCATAATTGAGAATAGCTTCTAACTGATTCCTTTTTCCATAATTTCACACACTAATAATTTATATTAATAAAATATAAATATGACATAAGTTAGCCGATTAAATTTGGAACCCGATTATGTTCTGATTTTCCGATTTCGGTAATTTCCGCGACGAAGCAAGTTGCTCCGAATTCAACGAAAATTGACGTACTAGATAAGTTCGACGCGTAGAACGTAGTGGTGAGGTTAGTTTTTCGAAATTCCGAGTTTTTACGAAACGACCCCGAAATAGGCCAAATTACGGTTAAATTGAATTGGGTTGCGTTTTAGTCGGTTTAAGTTACGTATGAACAATCTGATTGCGATGTTAATGATTATGATTAATGCCGGTTATTAGGAACGACTTTTGCGACAATTATTGATGTTTAGTTATTTTCCCGCGTTTGGAATTTAGTGAACTATTTGATAATGATGTGGTGTGATTAAACATGATGTTTGCGATGGTTTATTTATAATGAATAATTGATGATATGCGATGATATGTTTATCTTGATGAGGATAAATATGGCGGCGTGGACTTTATGTCAATTTTGATGTGCGATGATGATGTTTTGTTGTGTCGTGTTTTGATGTCGTGTTGTCATGTCACATAAATTGCATTGGCGGCGAGGGCTTTTATGTGACGATGGGCTTTATGCCAATGTCCTAATTATGGACAAAGCGGCGGGTACCACATGCATAACATAGTCGTGTCTCATGGAGTCGGTTATGTTTTGTTTGAGTCTTTTGGCGTTAGGTTTTAATTGATGGCTTATGTTGAATTGTGATGTTATATGATACTTTGTTTTGATACGATTATAATGATTACGTGATGAAATTAAAGTGTTGATTTTATACACTAAATGCTAATTTAAAGTATGTAAGATTTTGATATATGTTGACATACTCTTATTAACTTATAGCATTTATGATTCCAAAATTATTTATATATTTTATCATGCCTTTAATTATATGTTTTGGAGTATCTCACCCTTTACTTGTTTTGTCATTGCCTTTATATTGGTAACGTGCAGGTGATCCACGAGGATGATGAGGATTAGCTCGAGTCTCTTTATTTTGAGTCGCTCTGCTCTGATTGTAGTAACACTCGGGTTTTGGGCGACGTTATTATTTTGGATAAGATAGTTTATGTATACTATCTTACGATGTTATAACTTTATGTATCGATGATAACATGATGATATGTATATTTTGTGAACACATCCTCTTGTGAATAGTCATATGTTTATATGATGATTTATGATATGAATCGGTATATTCGACCTTTGGTTTTTGCGATGTGCATTATAATGCAAAGTGATGAAAACACGAATATGTGATACCTCAATTTATAATTGGATGAAATTTTGAAACTCTGATTTTATTATTAAATACGAGGGGTAGAATTGGGGTGTTACATCGTCCATATCATCTGCTTACAGACTACACTACTATCAGCGTTCAAGATTCAAATGGCGCCGTCGGTTCAACCACTTCTGGCGGCGAGGAGATGAGGCGATCGAAAATATGAGCAATAGCATAGTTGAAACTCGGCGAGATTTGTTTTGCATGGCTTTTTACTATTCGACAATTTCCTCTTACTAGGATATTAAGTCTTTTGTATACAAATTGCCTAACTATAGGCCACTTTTCAAAATTAACATAAATTCTTCTTTTCTAGTTCTAACTTTATTGTTTTTGCATAAAGTCCAATGATTTCTTTGAATGATTAAATGCATCGACAATAAATATACATTCACAAACCTATGAAAGAAACGAGCGATAATTACTAGGAGCTCTAGGAATTGAGATGACAACTAAAGTCACCAATACATCCCGTAGAGTCACTTTTGCAAGAAATACATCCACATGATCATCAATCCCCACGAGACATCGCTCTCACTACAAAGGCAAATCTTCTCGGCAGTACTAATCTCCTCCGGTGTTCCAACACTTAAAACTTCATCACATTGGTCCCCGGCGGTGATCTTATCGACCTCATCGGGCTTGAACTTCATCATATTGGTCCCGAGCAATGATCCTATCGACCTCATCGGGCTTCAAACTTCATCATATTGGTCCCGAGCAATGATCCTATCGACCTCATCGGGCTTGAACTTCATCACATTGGTCCCCGAGCAATGATCCTATCAACCTCATCGGGCTTCAAACTTCATCACGTTAGCCCCGACGGTGATCCTATCAAACTTCATCACGTTAGTCCCGAGGCGTTGATTTTATCGACTTCATCGACTTTAATGATCCTATCGGACTCATCACCTCAAGTGATCTATCGGACTCGTCACCTCAGTGATCTATCGATTCATCACCTCAGTGATCCTATTAGCCTCTGTTGGGTTGAAAATATGCCAAGGCCGGTGAAGGTACTAAGTCCTTAATTTAAAGGGACAATTACGGAACTTAGTGGAAAATTCTAGAAGAGAAGGATATAATTTGGTCAAGAGTGAGGAATTTGAAGTCTCGATCGACCGATGGGAAGCCATTGATTCTTATGAGTGGTTATCTTGGGTTCGAATGAGTAAGCGATTCTTTGTCGAAGTCGAAGTCAAGAATTCACGTCGAGGCAAGTTGGAGATTGTTCTTAGAAATTTAGCATCATTGTCTCAAGGCTTGGACGTAACTTATGGAGCGAGCAGTTATTTCTCGAAGTGCAGGTTCGAATTTCAAAGGAGGTGCGAGCATGGGCGTTGATTATAGTTTTGAAGGATTGGCGCTCGGAGAGGTGGCGGGATCCTATGGGCGGTTGCCTTCATGTTTAGTGGTAGCCGTCGATTTAGCATAGTCGGTTACTTTGTAAATACTATAAATAAGTCAAATCTCTTGTAATTTGGGGTGTTCATTCGTATGCTCAAGCGCTTGCAAAACTACGCCCAATTCACTTAAGGAAGAAAGAGTCCATAAAGCTTTGATGTCGTTGAATCACCAACTTTTCGATTAATGCAATCAAGTTTTATTTCAATCTTTATCTAATCGATCTGGTTACTTTCTTCTACACGAGAAGCATTTTATGTTCTTTTGTTTAAGTTTCGCACAAGTCACGAGCTTTAAGCCTTGAGTCACGAGTCAACTTGGCTTGGTTTGGTTGTCGAAATCTCCCTTGATCGAGGCTTGATCGTTTAGGTCTGATTACTTATCTCGACCAAGCCTTAGTTTGTGTGGAAAACCATCATAGTAGTTTCCTCTAGCTGTTGAACACGGTTCTTGCATAGGCTTCTTGAGCGAATCTTGTGATCACCAAAACTTAGCACCGTCTTGAGATCAATCGGTCGATCTCGCTAGTAACCCTAGTTTAGGACAGGGAGGATCGTGGTTGTTTACCATTTTCCACGATAAACAAATTGGCACACTGGTGGGACAATAGTGCTAAGTAACTGCGTGTATGAGACTTAGGAGTGGGAGTTTTACCAAAAATACAACAAACCTCCTAGGGAGACACAAGTGGGATGTCTAATCCCCCGTCGTGAGGTGACGAAATCCTGCGGGATCTTTACCTTGAAACCCGTATTGGAAATCGTCCAAAGTCAACCAAAAACGAATCCACGATACCACGATTCCTCGATACCGCGTCGGGACATCCCATGGGATGCGGAGGCGATTCGATGAGGATTTCCAATCATAACTAACATGTCCGTCACTATCTTGAGGCAGGATGGATGATAGCAACCATGAAATGGTTAATATGTTAACCAATCAAATGGGTAATGTCTTCAATCCCATAGTGCAAGCGACCAATAGATTATCGCGAAACTAACATGAGTGATTGCCTGGTGACACGTTTGTGTAATTTCCTAGGGGCCCCAAGATGCGGGTCGACCAGCACGGATGGTGCCACAGCGTTACGGCAAGGCAATTTGCCCAAGCCCGGATAAACATGAGGCGGTGAAAATATTCATCGAGGCGGGGCGAAGACCACGCGATGTGTGTTAGCGCAACCTAGAGTAGTGATTCGGCCCGTGAGGCGACAGTCCTTGAGGATATTCGACGAGAGGAAATTGTCGGGGTAACCTCACTCACTCGTCGAGAAAGAATCATGGCTAGGAATGGCCTAAACACTCTGAGAGGCCAACATATTCATCACCTTTGGTGACTATATCCTGCGGTGAAAACCCTAGAGGATGGAAGACACCAAAATATACTAAGTTTGGGGGAGGCAGGAGAATCGGCCGTCGAACATATAGCTAGATACCTAACAAGTCGGGGATATGGCTAACAATGAGGTCTTAAATTAAACATTTCCTCATCCTTAACCAAAGCCGCGTTTACAGGTTTACGACTGCCTCCAAATTCGATCGACAATTGGTGAAACCTTTGGAGAAAATGTTCCATGAAACAGTTTATGAGGACATTAATCGGTTTGGTCGAACTATCCGACATCAAGAGAAAGTTTCTTTGAGACCATCGGCGACTATCTTAATAGGTTTAGGTCCTAAAAGCTAGGTGTTTCACCCAGTGCACGAGCATGAGTTAGTACGGATGGTCTTTGGAGGTTTAGATTATTCCATCGGGAAGAAAGTCGATCCACATTTGTGAAAAGTATGTCATTAGCGAGACGAGGGTTCGACACCTAGGCGTCGAGAGTTGAGAAAGTTAGACACACTAAGGCTAAGGTCAAGAAGAGAGTGGCTTATGTGGGCTATGACGACAGGCCCATATATGAGGCAGATTATATCTAGCCTGAGCGGTAGATTTGGTGAAATGAAGCGGGACACCTTATGAATGCAAGTCACTTTTCCCTCAAAAGGAAAAAGTTTGTCCGTCGAGTAGCTCAAAATTTCACCAAAACTTACACTTTTGATGTTAGTAAATGTGAGGAGATATTTGATGCATTAGTGAAAGATGGTCGATTTTAATTCCGTGGGTGCTAAAATGCCACCACTAGAGCAAAACAGAAAAGAGGTTTTGTAAATATCATAACTTTCTTGGTCACACTACTTCTCGATGTGTTCTTTTCGGATCGGTCCAAAAATCGTTGCAAGAAGGCCGTCTGAAGTTCACCTCGGAGGATGAAGATTGACTCCGACCCATTGAGGCAAGAAGAGGCCTTGTTTTGAGGTTCGGAAATCAACGTGGTGGATGTTGAAAATTTCTCGAAGATAATATGGTCGAGAAAGTGAAGGGAAAGTCCGTTAGTCAAGATGGTGACGTTTACCCAAAACACGAAGAGGTGGATTCCTCAAGCATTGAGAGCCAAGGCTCATTGTAGGTTTGTGCCCAGATCACGGCGCACTCAGAAGCAGACAGTGTCGAAAACTTGATTCTTGCGATTGCGAGGGAAGACAACGATTGAATAGAAGGGATCCTAGAAGCGCCCACCATCCAAACCTAAGACTTCGTTCCCCTGGCGATGCTCAAAGGATACTTGTATCAAGCCTCGATTAGGTCTTTGAAACTTTCAATCTTTGCACTAAGGAGGCTAAAGGCAATCGGTGATGAATGGCGTGAAGTTACCGAGAGGAAAAGTCATGTCTCACGAGAATTACATGGGAGGAACCCTATGAGCGAACTCAATGGGCGTTTCCGGAGGAAGAAGCGGTGAAAGGTTAGCTGCTGCTGCTGCTTGAAGATGCCAAAAGAAAGAATGGCAACGGAAGAGATACAAAGTTAAGGTGGATGGGTTGTGAAGCAACAAATTAAAAATATGTTGGCAACACATTGCCAAAGATTACAGCGAGGTTACTAGCGATTTCGCCTCCAGTCGAAGCAAACTTCGACGTCTTGGTCAATGTTGTCACTATGTTGCTTGCGAATACAATGTGCTTGATGTAGAGAACTACGGCGGGTCGGAACATCGAATTGGCTTCTCATAAGCCAGCGTGCTGCCGTGATGGATAATGGTTATCGAGAACCGGGGATGCTTTCTTGAAAAGCGACATGGCCATGAAGAGCCATTTGAAGCCTTGCTGATCGGGCAAAAGTCAAGATGTCCTTTGTGAACAAGGTCTTTGGTGGATTGTGGTGCTACGATTAACATTATGCCTTACCATACTACGAAGAAAATCGGTATGTTTGACACGACGCCGGAACTCATAACGTGGTCTTGTCGGACTACGAAGGAAATACAAAGAATACCATGGGGGTGATCCAGGTCAACATCACTTTGTTGGTTCAGTATCAAGGCAAACCATCTTCATGGTCATCAAGGGAAGCCTAGTTACAATCTGTTGGTTGGTCGAGAGTGGCTTCATGGTGTCGGGGCTGTGCCATCATCTATGCATCAGCGCTTGATAATTTGGAGAGAAGACGACATTGCGGAAAATATCAATCTTGACCAAGGATATTTCTTGGTGATGTCAACCATGTCGGTCCAGTGATTTAGATATGGTGGCTAATATTGCCCATGCCTTCCGGTGAAGAAGGATACGAGTTTATGCGAGTCTTTTGTATCTTTGAGGCTACATGGAACTCATGGCTTTGTTTGGGACGTGGAGCCTATAGAGGATTTATATGGAGACCTAGCCTCTCTTGGTGGGGGCAACCAACCTCGGACGATGTAGGTTAGAAGCCTTGCAAAGGATTTGGCGTATGTTGCGAAAACAAGATCAGTTCGACCACGAGGTGAGGCAAACCTAGCTTGTGTTGACAAAGGTTGGTTGTCAAATGAGGTTAATATGGTAAAAACCACCGAATATACAAGTGAAGAAGGCGTCGAAGAGCATCGTCTAGATTGCATATCGACGAAGAACCTTTAGGGTTGAGAAAGATCCTATGGCGCGAGAAAATGCGACCACAAGATCCTTTAGAGGAGGTCGACCTTGGCGAAAAGGGAGATAAAAGGCCCACATATATAAGCCGATCGACGAGAACTAAAAATGAAGGTAATCTCTTTGCTTAAGAATTTAAAGATTGTTTTGCATGGGATTATAACGAAATTCTGGTTTAGCGAAATTTGGTGGAACAAAACTACCAATGAAAGATGGGGCGAAGCCGGTAAAGCGACCTCGGCGGCTTCGCTCCTGCTTGTGGTGTCGAAAATAAAGAGGAGATGAAAGACTTCTCAAGAGCAGTTCATTCGAGCAAGAAGATATGCAGCGGCTTTTGCACTGGCGTTAGGCACCTATGAATGGGTGGTAATGCCATTCGGCTGAAGAATCTTAGAACCACGTATCAAAGGGTAATGAATTCGATGTTTCATGATTTTATTGAAGATTTCATGCAAGTTTATATCGGCGACATCGTGGTTAAGTCGAACTACGAGTCGACGCATCTTTATCATCTGCGAAGATCGTTCGAGAGAATGAGACAATATGGATTAAAGATGAATCCATTGAAATGTGCTTTTGTGTGCGAGCGAGGGAGATTTCCTTGGCTTTGTGGTGCATAAAAGGGCATTGAAGTCAATCATCGAAGACAAAAGCCATCATGGACGTCGGCGCCGTCAAATAAAAAGAACTTGATCATTGTTGGGAAAATAAACTTCACAGGCGTTTCATCTCAATTTAAGTGGAAAGACTAAGGTGTTTTCTGCTTGATTGAAGAATGAAGAGTTCATCACGGCATAAAAGAGCATCGGAGGCTTTTGGCGAATCAAGGCATATTTAGTGAAACCTCTGTGTTGGTACCTCCGGTGGAATAAGCCTATGAGGTTGTATATAGCGACCTCGATTCGACAATAGGTAGCATGTTAGTACAAGAAAATGTAAATGGTGTCGAAAGACCAATTTATTACCTTAGTCGAATGTTGAATGATCTTTGAAACTAGGTATAGTGATATAGAAAAATATGCCTTTGTTTGTATTTTCTTGTATCAAATTGAAGCAATATATAAAGCCGGTTAGCGTATGTTTCTTCTCATTTGATATAATTAAGCATATATTGTCCAAACCAATTTTGCATTGTCGAATTGGTAAATGGGCCTAGCACTTCTTGAGTATTCCCTAACTTATCGCCTTAAAGGCCATGAAAGGACAAATTGTGGCGATTTCTTGGTGACCACTCGGCTATGGCCATGCCACAAAATTATGTTGGTTTCGTTCCATGGAATTATTGACGGTTCCGACCATAAAATGGAGGTATAGGGGTAGTCATAATTTCACCAAGTGGAATTCAGCCGAGTTCAAATATGCCATCGACGGCATGTGCACTAACAATGAAGCGATATCAAGCTTTGATCTTTGGACTTGAGCTGCTAGGCGGGGCAAGGAATGTTGAAATTATGGGAGACTCGAGCTAGTAGTAAAGCAAGTGTGGAAGGAATACAAATGCGTCAAAGAAACTTAATCATGTACCGTGCTAGCGATAAGGTTGTTCAAACAATTTGAGCAAGCAAGTATCAATACATACCGCGCCGGGAAAATCAAAAGCAAATGATTTGGCGCAGAAGCCTCTGGTACAAGTGCGAAGATGAGGAAAGCATCCCGACAAGAGAAAAGAAACGAGGCATATGTAGGCGTAGTGTGCATGAGTGGCGTGGCGCCATGGGCCGGACACAAAATGAAATGGTCGCTAATACGTTACGGTGTCTATTGGCCTCGATGATGAAAAGCGCATTGAGTTTGCTAAAGGGTGCCAAGAATGTCGGTGCATGGGGCATTCAACATGTTCACCTTGTGAATTGCATGCCATTGTGAAACCATGGCCATTTAGGGATAGGCGTTAGATGTGATTGGGAAATTAAACGTACGTCAAAACAACAAAGATACATCTTGGTGGGAATCGACTATTTCACAAAATGGGTCAAAGCGGTGGCATTGAGGAATGTCGACCGAGGAAGGCAAATTGATTTCATCGAGAACCATATCATTTCTGATTTGGGGTACGAGACAATCACCACGACCAAGGGCGGTATTTGTGGGGCATGGTGCCGAATCGTGGCCGATGGATGTAACACGTGGAGGCGAGATGGAAGTAAACGTGTGGGCCATGAAAAGAGTTAAACAGTGCGGTCACGTCTCATTTAATGTTCACGATTTCAAAGCGTAGCGATACTCTTTGGGTCATGATTACGTGGCGGGATGGTACGATGTACCACGTTTTGGAAAAGAAAGAGAAGCGGTTATAGAGTGGTGTTTCGACCAATTTTTCATAGATGCCATTATCTCACGAGACAACGGGCATTCAAAGTATTTTGCGAAGTTTAGAACATCGATCGTGTGTTCGAAATGGCATCTCTGGGGGCATTTTGTTGGGTGAAAATATGCAAGGCAATTGAAGGTACTAAGTCCTTAATTTAAAGTGACAATTACGGAACTTCGTGGAAAATTCTAGAAGAAGAGATATAATTTGGTCAAGAGTGAGGAATTTGAAGTCTCGGTCGACCATAGGAAGCCATTGATTCTTATGAGTGGTTATCTTGGGTTCGAATGAGTAAGCGATTCTTTATCGAAGTCAAGAATTCGCGTCAGAGGCGAAGTTGGAGATTGTTCTTAGAAATTTAGCATCATTGTCTCAAGGCTTGGGCGTAACTTATGGGCGGGAGCAGTTATTTCTCGGTGCGCGGTTGAATTTCAAAAGGAGGTGCGAGCGTGGGCGGTTGATTATAGTTTTGAAGGATTGGCGCTCGGAGAGGTGGCGGGGATCTATGGGCAGTTGCCTTCATGTTTAGTGGTAGCCGTCGATTTAGCATAGTCGGTTACTTTGTAAATACTATAAATATGTCAAATCTCTTGTAATTTGGGCGTTCATTCGTATGCTCAAGCGCTTGCAAAAACTACTGCTGATTCGCACTTAAGGAAGAAAGAGTCATAAGCTTTGATGTACGTTGAATCACCAACTTTTCGATTAATGCAATCAAGTTTTATTTCAATCTTTATCTAATCGATCTGGTTACTTTCTTCTACCGTCGAGAAGCATTTTATGTTCTTTTGTTTAAGTTTCGCACAAGTCACGAGCTTTAAGCCTTGAGTCACGAGTCCTTGGTTGGCTTGCCCGGTTTGGTATCGAAATCTCCCTTGATCGAGGCTTGTCGTTTAGGTCACGGTTACTTATCTCGACCAAGCCTTAGTTTGTGTGGAAAACCATCATAGTAGTTTCCTAGCACATCGAACACGATTCTTGCATAGGCTTCTTGAGCGAGATCTTGTGATCACCAAAACTTAGCACACGTCTTGAGATCATCACAGTCGATCTCTTAGTAACCCTAGTTTAGGACACGGGAGGATCGTGGTTGTTTACCATTTTCCGATGGCAATTCATCGACTTTAATGATCCTACAAGCCTCGTCAAGCTTTAATAACCCTATCAGCTTCACCATGTCACGTCAATCTCCAAGTAGTAACAGATTATGCCATATCGCGTTGTTCCCCAGCAAGATCTATGGACAATGTAATCATCCTCGACAAGATCTACACACAAGAACCCCAACCGAATAATTCTCAATCATTTCTATTCTTCTAAGCGACACTAATATCCAGACTCGAAACTTGGTCAGATAGTGCATCAGAGGAATCTGAAGCATCTCCTTTTTCTCCCCAGCCAGGGTTTCCAACAACCCCATCTCTAAGCGAACATCAGAAATCTCCAACAGAACGTTCCTATCTTCTTCAAGATGAATATATTTTGAAATACCATAACATCCACATTCATGCATTATAAAAGTCATAACATGTGCATTCACAAGCATTATCATATATTCGCATGCATCATAATCTACATAGAACTAATCATATCCTTTCAAGTTAAATTTCCCCAACAGGTAACAACTATTTTCCAAACAGAAGGTCAAAGGTTAATACAAAACAAGGCGGAGAGCTATCTCGAGCGACCATGCAAATTATTCCCGAGCGACGGATCATGGATTAACACTCGAAACAAGATGGGAAAACTATCCGCATTCGGCCAAGTATTCATCTCAGAAGTAGCCAAGACGAAGGTTTATTCTGACTCTCTATTATTATCAACCGCTCCGGATGGCATCTTTAAGCCATCTCCAGAGCTACACATCTTCATCTCTCCGGATGACATCTTTAAGCCATCTCCGTTTCTCTTTCATCCAAAGACAAATGCAAAGTCTAGCGTCGACTCACTCTCTAGCATCGGCTTTTCTAATGGCATCTATAAGCCCATTCCATACAAAAGCGAGTGCAAATTTTCAAGTGTACTCGAGTGTTCAATCATCTTCTACCTTCAGGTCACAAAAGGCAAGCATACCAATCTAACCCTTTCGGTACAAGAAGATTGAACATGGGAAGCGTATACCCAAAATTTTCCCTCCTACTCCTCCTACTCCACAACTCCATACCCAAAAATTTCCAAGGGTTGACGGACAAACCCTCTCCTAAGCAATCAATCCAAACTAGGGTTTTATCTTCTCAAGTCAAGATGGATTTCCAGTGCTCTAGATGGTCATCATACCTCATCATATGCTTCAAAGGATCACCATGCCAGGTTTCAAGCATTACAAGTCAAATTTGCTCATCTAGTTGCTCAGATGGTTGAAGATCAACTATATTGGACAAAAAGTCAACTATAGTCAACATACAGTCAAACTTCATAATTTTTGGTCAACATTAATATTTTGAAGTGATATTCATCATTTGATCAAGGGTTGATCATGATTTCTCAAGAAAAGTCAAGATTTGATCAAAAGTCAAAGTTTCTAAATTAGGGCCTTTTCAGACAAAAGTCAACAGAACTTTGACCAGGCATAACTTTCACATACTTTATCAGAAATTTTTCCATTAAATCTCATTTTAAAGGGAATTCAATTATCTACAACTTCATGTCTCACAAGCTTGGGCTGGAAATGCTTCATTTGGAAGTTATGGATCAAAACATTACAGGTCCTTTTAGAAAAGTCAACAAAAGTCATCTTTTTGCAAAAAAGTGTTCATGAGCACGAAAACTTCAATGAAGATGAAACCAAAAGTGATATTTAGAAGACATCTTGAGCTTTCTAAAAAGTCCAAGAACATCCAAAAATGTGGAAAACTGAGCAAGATATAAATTGTGCAAGTTGAGCATTTTTGAGGAGGTGCATGAAGAAAAATACTTAGCAAAGGCAAATATTTTATGATTCAAGCTTATTCCTAACATTATCAAGAGCCTCTAAGCCCAGCTACACGCCCTCCTTCCATTTATTTTATTTATTTTTGAATTAAACCATTAAATTTTAATTAAAATAAAATATTAAGACAAGGTACAAGGCATATGGGCTTGATATCCATATTTCTTGAGGTCCAAGATTGACAATGCAATTTGGAAAATTCGGTGCATGAGTTTAAGGAAGATTGAGCAAGGAAAAGAAAGATTTGATTCAAAAACTTCAATCAAATATCTTTCATTCAATGCAATATATTTTACCAAGTTTGTTGACCTAATCTTTGTCCTATATATAAACATCCTCACAAGACAAAAAAGGGTTTAGACCTCTTACGGATTGCTAGCCTCTTACAAGCCCTAGAAATTTCTCAAAATTTTCCACAAACTTGCAAAATCGTGTTTCAATTTTCAGGTGTTCTCAAGCCAAAACAACCATTGATTCACTCTCCACGAGCATTCTAGGAGTCAATCTAAGCTTTACACGATCCCAAAGCATCTAGAAATCACTCATCCAAGGCACTCGATTTGGTATTTTTCTATAAATCATTTCTCTCAATCCATGCATTACTAACGATTTTGTTTATTTGTATGATTTCAGGATGTTGTTTAAACAATACAACGTGTTACATGTGAGCTTTAGGCTTAAATCCCATGATGCCATTGTTAGGGCATAGTGTGTCTGATGAAGCTGACTTTGTAGGATTTTGTATCGCAAATGTGCGGATAGCAAGAGTCGCCACCGACTTTTCTTTTATCCAATTAAGGGAAGGTAAAATGCAGAAAGAGACCTTCGTTAGATTACGAGTAAGGGAGAAGGTTATGAAAAGGAAGGTATTAGCACCCCTTTTCATCCGTGATTATCTCTGGCTCTTAGATCACTTTAAAATTGCTTTACGTGTGTTTGGCGAAAATATTTTGAAAAGGCATTTCGCTTTGACTTTGTAATGATTCATGTAGGAATGTATACAAAGTGTTGGAAATGTTTGTTTTGAAAAATTTGAACTTTGACAAAAGTGTGAGGTGTAAAAGTATTTTGATAGAGCAAGCAACTAAAAGTCTTATTACCTACTCGAATTGGTCGTTTTCGTGTTATTTCGTTCCTTTAGAATAGCGCTATCCATACCATTAGTTGGTAGGTAACTCTATTCGTTGGATGTAAGCGGGACATTCGAAGGGACATCGGATGGTCATAGAAAGCAACTTGTAGGAAGTATCCTAGCATTCGAAGGACTATCATCATTTCGTGGCGACAATTGAGGTCAAGATCATGTATTCGGAGCGACATCATGGGTCTTATGATCTTTGTATCGAAGGACTATGATTATTTGTTTTGAAGCAGCGGTGCTAGAATACCTCGTTCGAGGACATGACCATTTGAATTAAGTAAAGGCGAGAGAGAATTACCCTAAAGGGTGCATGTGTGAAAAGAGTGTGTTGATTTGATTCATGTTATCTTGAAAATTAGAGTGAGCTATGTTAATTTTAGTCTTGCCATACACGCCTAATTACTAACGAGTTTATAAGGTGCGAAATTAAAATGCGGAAGTATAAAGTGCTTGAAAGATAAATCCTCGCTATTACATGGCTTTAGGGCGAGATACATAATTTAAAAATCGGAAAATAAAAGCCCTAATTAAGCTATTACATCCCATAGCGATTACATAATTTGAAAAAAGAAAAGCGATAAAAAGAAATAAATAGAAGCGAGATAACTTTGTGAAAAGATGGGAAATCGGAAAATGAGGAAATCGAATAAGAGAAAATGTTAGCAAAAATGATAATTTTCAAATGAAAAATATTTTATGCTAGAAACAACATTAATATGCTAAAATAATTTTTTGGAGGTAATTTAATAATTAAAAATCAATTAAAAGTGATTTAAATGATAAATTAGCAATTAAATTAAATATGCATGCAAAATAATATTTTTAATTTTATAAATTAAATAAACATTTTAAAATAATGCAAAAATAAAAATATTTTTGGTGTTTTTAATGCATGATAAAAATTATTGAAATAAATTAAAATGAATGAAAATATTAAATAGAAAATAAGAAAATAAGAAAACATTGCAAACTTGTAAAATAATATGCCAATTTGGGATTCGAGCGATAACCCTGGGTGGAAAAGCGACCTTGCCAGCGAGTGAGTGCGTTACGGTTTGGAAAGCGGAGGCGAGTGGATTGAGAACAAGTGTCGTCTCAGGTTGCTGATCCCGCAAACTTCATCTTCTTCGTTTTAAAAATTTGAAAATATAGCATCGGCCTCAGTGCGACGCTATAGCCCCTGCAATTCTCAAAATCAAACACAGACAATATAAATAACATTCAAGGGTATGAATCGATTGGAAACATCGTTCTGAACACGATGGTGGTGGTCTCATGGTCCAATTTTTCCGTTTTAGAGAAACCCTAATTCGGTTCAGAAAACCCTAATCATGGTGATTCGTGTTTCCGGCCATAGAAATACAATTAAACCATCCAGAAAGTTTGCAAGCTTCATTCTAAACACAAAACAAACATCAAAACTCGTTAATAATGCATGATAAACAGAATTCGATTTTGGAAAAATAGAACAAACCGAAATCGTATTTGCTTGATTCTTGATGTTTTGGAGCAATGTAAAGTGCGGATCGATTAGGTGGATGTCAAGGAAGGTGTTTTGATGCTTGGAATCAATTGAATCGACCATAATCCCGAGCTGCTAGTAGCTTGTATAGCAGATTTTTGAATTAGGTTAGGGTTCCTCGAGCCAATTTTCGTTTCTCAATCATGTGCATGTATTATGTATATATAGTAGATGGAATTGAAGGCGATTTGAGAAAGAATTAATCATCAATCAATGCAAAATATATTTGATTTTGTATCAAATCAAATTTTCTCTTTTTGATCAATTTCAATCAAATTCTTGCCATATCCATCAAATTTGAAATTTCTGGCTTTATTGGGTTGCTTGGATCTCAAGGAAGAGAAAAATCAAATTTGCAATTAATTTTGATTTTATATATTTTTGAATTTAATTTGTATTTAAATGAATAAAATCCAAATTAAATAGAAAAATAAAATAAAATTCGTGGCATTGGGCTTGCATATTCCTAATTGTATAAGGAACAAGTTTGGATGAAGAAAAGTAAGGCCATTTGCAAAAAAATTTATTTTTAGAAGTATCTCTCTTTGTGCACTTCTTCAAAATTGCCCAACTTGTGAATGGTGTATCTTGCTCAATTTTCCACATTTTTGAGTGTTCTTGGACGTTTTGGAAAGCTCTAAGAGTCCTCTAACAAACCTCTTTGGTTTCATCTCAATTGGAGTTTCCATGCTCAATATATCTTCAAAACAAAATGTTGACTTTTGTTGACTTTGAAAAAGGACACATAATGTTTTGATCCATACCTTCCAATGAAGAATTTTTTAACATTCTTGTGAGACATGAAGTTGTAGAAATTGAATTTCCTTCAAAACAAGAGGTGGTGGAAAACTTTCGAGAAAGTATGAAGAAGTTATCCCAGTCAAAGTTTGGTTGACTTTTCATGAGAAACCTAATTTAGAAAGTTTGACTTTTGAGCAAATCTTGAGTTTTCTTGATGAATCATGATCAACCCTTGATCAAATGATGAATGTAACTTCAAAATGAGGATGTTGACCAAAAATTGAAGTTTGGTGTATGTTGACCACATTTGACTTTTGTCAATCTGTGATTTTCAACCATCGAGCAATTGCGGAAACTTGACTTGAGGCTTGAAACTTGACATGGAGAATCTTTGAAGCATATGAGGAGGCATGAAGACCATTGGAGATGTTGGAAGTCCATCTTGATCGAGAATTGTTAAACCTAGTTTGGGTTGATTGTCTAGGAGAGGTTTGTCGATAAACCCTTGAGGAATCCTTGAGCATGGTGTATGGAATGTCTTGAGAAGATGGAGGGCAAATTTTGGGGTATGATGACTGCCCTGTTCAATCTTCTTGTCTTGGAAGGTTAGATTAGCATGTTGGCCTTTCGTGACTGGAGGTGAAGATGATTGAACACTCAATACAGAAATTTGCACTACGGTTGGTTGATGATGTGGGAATGGGCTTATAGATGCCATTTGGAAGTTGGGGACTTATTTGGGGAATGAGTCATGCAGCTAGACTTGGGATTGTTGATAGGGAATTGGGGATTGGCTTATGGACCATCAGGAAGGTCGGTCTTGAGGAGTGAGTCGTCGCTAGGCTCTGTGATGTTCGGAAGTGAAGGGGATGGGCTTAAGATGCCATCCGGAGGAAGTCGTCGTTAGACTTGTGCTCATCTTTGAATGAAGTTATTGGTTTGTATTGGTTTTAACCAAATATGCGATATACGAAGGTGGAGGCTGTTGATGAGAGTCGGAGATGGGCTTAGATGCCATCAAAAGCAATTTGAGTAAATCCATGAGACTACTTGATTCTTTATTGATAATAAGAATGAGTCATAATAGTTCTTCGTGCTGACTACTCTGGGGGGTAGTAGTTGGCAAAAATGTGGATAGCTTCCCTGTTGTGCATCGGGTATTGGTCCACTGCCTGTTATCGGAGGATAACTTGTGACCGTTCAGATAGTTTTCCCGTCTGGATTCGGGTATTAATCTTGGATCTATTGTCGGAGGACAACAAGGGCGGTCGTTTGGATAGTTTTCCCGCCTGGATTCAGGTCTTAATCCTGGACCAGTTGTCGGAGGACAACTAGGGGTGGTCTTTCCGATAGTTCTCTCGTCTGGATTCGGGTATTAATCTTGGACCAGTTGGCGTCAGAAGTGATTTTTCACCTGTTTTGGAGAAAGCAAGAGAAACTTTGATAGAATATTGTTATTCTTATGCAAGGAATGATGCATGACGATGTGTATGAATGACATATGCATATATGAGAAATGTATGAATGATAGATGTTGTGGTATTTCAAAACATATCCATCTTGAAGAAGATCACGGATGTTACTTGGAAGATTCGACTTACATTTGAGGGCGGAAACCACGAGGAAGAAAACTTTGATTCCTCAGGTGCACTATCGACCAAGTCTTGGGCCTAGATATTGTTGAGGATGGTAGAGATCGAGAAACGTTGTTGAGGATCTCATACATAGACTACTAGGAAGTGCAGGAGGTACTCTTTGGGGATCTTCTTGTAAATCCTGTTTGGAGAGTGTTTGATAGTTCTTGAAGACGGGTTAGAAGGATCAGGGGCCGTTGTAATCTCTAGGGGGAAAAAGGATCAGGGTTTCCTCAGGTGCACTACGACCAAGTTTCAAGTCACGAATCTGCTATGTCGGGAGGGAATATTGAGAGATACCTTGTTGGGGATAAATACCTCGGTGCGGGATGAAATGTTATTGCTCGAAGATGGGTGTGGCCCGATTAAGTTGAGTGGAATCACTACTTGGGGTCCTCCTCTTCTTTGCTTTGGGAAGGTTTTGTGGTGAGTGACATCTGTGGGGATCATGCTACGTGGAAATGTATTGGTGACTTTCGTCATCTAAATTCTAGAGCACTGTAAATTACTTTCGTATGTTTACTTTTGCCGTTTGAATAGATTTTTATTGTTAGATGCATATAATCATTCACAAGCGTTGGACTTTATCTGAAACAACAATAGCAAAATTGTAAAGAAAGAACTTGTATTTATTTGAAAGGTGGCGTATGGCCAAGTGGTTTGTATACGAAAAGTAAAAGCTATCTGAAACAATCTCGTTAAGTTCAACTATGCTAGTACTCATATATTTCAACTATCTCATCTCCTTCTCATCGTTAAGAAGTGAGTAGATGATTGTCTCCATTTGAATCTTGAATGCTAATAGTAGTCTATGGATAGGTGATCTGGACGAGACATAGTCGTCGCTTAAATCTAACTTTTGCCTAGACCGCCCTTCGGGTTTTGATCTCTGGGATACCCTTTTGCCCAAGCCGCCTTTTCGGTTTCGACTTGCCGGGTGTACATGTTTTGTATATATCCTTAACTTTTCCGAACCCTTTTGGTTCGCCGGGATACCCTTATTTTTGCCTAGGTCGTGAGCCTAGGCGTCTCTTTCATCGTAGTATTTTTGACTATGTATCGTTCACGGTGTGGGAAGTCTTCACCATCCATGGTGCTAAGTATCATAGCTCATGGAAAATCTTGTCTTGACTACTGACGGCCACTCGTGGGTGGGAGTCCATTTGCCCTGGGATCACCGTGTGGAAGAATGATCGCTTGACTACTAGATCACCGACTTGGTAGACTCGGTGCTTGACTTTCTTATTAAATGCTCGATCATTTGTTTCGATAGATCATCCATGGTAGATGGATGCGGTCGTTTCTCATCAATCAAGTTAATCTGTCAAGGCAGATCAATCGTCTTCGCCTAACTCTGCGTCTGGAGGACTACGGTTGAGGGAATCGAACCTCGATGGGTAGGGGCTTCCATACCGTTACACAGAGAAGGGGTTTCCCTGTTGATGTTCGTCTTGAAGTGCGATAACCATGAAGAAGCGAATGGTAACATCTCATGCCAATCTTTGTAAGTCACTATCATTTTACGTATAATCTTCTTGTCGCACCAAAATTTACCCTCCTTATCATAAATTTGTTTGGATTTCCTTGCAAAAGCGTGAGTTAATCTGATTTTATTCAGTGTTCTAAAGCGTTACAAGTCCATTCAAGGTTTCTTACAAGTTTTGGAAAATTTTGCCAAGACTTGTTTTATTCAAAAGATTAATCGAGGACAAGGATTACAAATATGGAACATTATGTTATATGATTCGAAGATTGGAAAATGTTAGAACCAAGCTTTTTCTCTATTCTAATTTCAACTTTTGTTTTCACAAAGGGAAAGAAAGAAAGCTCAACATTGGAAATATAAATTCAAGTTTTCATGTATGTCATGGATGTTACAAGATTCTGAGTTTACTTTCAAATTGCAACTTGTTACAAAAAGTAATCAAAATACTACAAAGTCTAAATGCTACGAGTTGCTAAAGTTCCTAAACTAATGCTACGATCTCCGGTTGTTTGAACATTTTGTCGTCCTCGACTTTTCTTCATGTATGGTCGTTCCTCTTCATCTCCATGCGTACCATCCGCCACCATTCAGCGTCATGAAACAAGAGAAAAGAAATCGGGTTAGAAGTTACAAAACATAAACATAAAACAATGCGAGAAATATAAAACGATTATGTTTTTGTAGGACTCATCACTAAGCGTTTGGCGGGAATCGAGTTTTATCGTTTAAGCCTCATAATCGTGAATTAATCATCGGCGGAAAATGGCTCATTAAAATCACGGGTTGACCGGTTCCACGAACAAACACGCAGCGGGCTGCAAGAGAAAGAAGCGGCAGTTTATCTGACGGGCTGCTGAGCGATAGATTCGGTTTAAAGGCAGCAAAAGCGGCGGCAATGTCAATTCAAGGCAACAGGGCAGCAGTTTTAACACAACAAAACAGCAGGCAAAATCAAGCATGTATCAAGACATAACAGGAGCAGTTGAGAAGTCAGAAAGAAGCAAAAGCATGGCCATAAACTCAAGTCAACATAGCGGGCAGCACCATACCAATCCAACAGGGACAGTTTGAGAAAATCAGAGAAAGATTCAGAGCAGACAGCATGGTAGAACTCAGAAAATCAGAGGAAAAGCATGGCAAAAGTCAGAAATTCAGGATAGTACAGCATGGTGTTAGACCACAATTCAAGCAACTGGGACATGCTAAGAGCAAGATAATATCTGTTCAAATAAAAGGCAACAGGACAGAAAGAGAAAGAGGACATTCAACCAACATCAGACAAGAAAAAGAAAAACAAGTGCAATATCGATTCGAGATTCAAACGAGAAAAACCAAGTGCATACTTTTCAAACCAACAACACTAAAACAGCCAGTTCCAACCAATACAAAACAAAAGCAGAACACAAGGATAAACAGTATCATCATCATCTTCCTACGCCAAACAACCTTGAAACTTTTCTGAAATCCGATTCGACATACGAGAAAGAAGAGAGGAAGAAGAGTTCGGAAAGGTCTCACCCGTTTCGACAAGGTACAAATCCGTGGCCTCTATGTGGGTCTTTTAGGGTTTCAAACCCTTTTCCATCTATCCAACAATCGATTCATAACAAACACCATGTCAAACAAAGCAAAAGCGAATCAAACAATCGGAAAAGCGAAAATCAAACGTTGGATTCAACATGCAGCGGTCGCGAAATCGCAATGAGAGAGGAAGAAGATGAACGAAATCGCGGTGAGTGAGAGAGATCGCGACGGCCGTGAAAGAAAGAGAGATGGCGATCGCGATTGAGAGGAATCGCGACGGTGGGAAGCGAGCGACGCCGGCGCGGCGAGAGGAAGAGAGAGGTGAGGGTTTGAGGGTTCCGGCGAGGTTGGAGAAGAGAGAAACCGAGAACAAAACGTAAGAACATGAAACGCATGAGAGAGAGTGCGAAGAGTGGGTTTCTTTTCAATAATACTCCTTCCTATTTCTTTTTTTTCCCAAAGAAAATATGTAAAACAATTTCTTTTAAATTCTTTTCTTTTAAAATATTTTTAAATATGGTGGTGACAAGTGTCACCACCTTGTTTAAGAAAACTTATTTATTTTTCATTTGTTACTATTAAATAACTTTTAACAAAAAATGCTAATATTAAATTAATACATATATGGTGTGAATTTTCTATTATTTTGGAACAATCGGATTATTTTGAAGTGGAAGCACTACATCCAGTTCGCGGACACGTGGGAATATTTTGGACCAATCAAAGATCATATGGTATTCTTCATACCCATGGAATCCACGCATCACGGGCTATTTACGAACTTTCTATTTCAATTAATTTATTTCGTAAATAATATTCTTGTTAGATGTAATAAATAATTATTTGATCGATAGTTTTTGTTTGATGATTTATCGATTAAACTATTAGCCGATTTTTCATCAAGCGGAAAAATATCATCTCTAATAATTATTTAAATTTCGAATGTATTGTATGGTATTTTATGTTTGTTTACTTATTCGAGTATCTATTCACCAATGTACCTTTGTGCACAATTAAAATTAAATCGTCGATTTCATCTTGATTGGCTCATCTGTGGAATTTCTAAAAGTGCTCGTGGTTGGGGATGGGCATGGCCATCCTCGAGGATGGTTAAAAGCCCTTGTTGCTTTGTCGATCACCTTGAAAACAACATTGGTCTATACACCAATTACCATGCACGTCTCATGGTTGGGGATAGAACACCTATCCTCGCGAGGGTTAATTAAGTCCATATACTTGATTAATCATAACCTTCCATTTTCTCGACGCATCGAATGCTTTCATAATTTAAAGTTCTAAACCTCGATCCAGCGTCGAGTTGCTTTTCAAAACAATTTCATAAATACTCTACTTCTCCCTCCTCCCAGCATATGGTAGTCGGTCGTATCGACCCTCATGTGTTTGGTGTCTTAATTGATTTAATTAGCGTGAACCATGCCATTCCTTTTCTTAACAAAAGCTTTGGGTAGAAAAAGATGATTCGGATGTTTACATCCCACTCATCCGAGTAATTGGGCGTTAGCCGTTGAGCGCTTATGGTCCAATACTTGTCTCCCACATAAAAACAATTCAACTTCATCAAAACTCCTTTTATCGCTCATGCTGCGATCATAAAAACTCTTTTCGGATAAAGAGGGTGCAATAGTCGTTTCTAGTGCGAGCGAGGACTTAAGCTTTTCAAACAAACAAAACAAGTCCTAGTTCAAAGCATTTAAAAGCATCTAAGTCTGCAATTTTGAATAAAATCATCACGAACCATTTAAACCCTTTTAAGAGGAACTACGGAGTTTTGACTTTCCCATTGCCTGAGGAATATGTAGGCCACGGTTCTAAAACCGTGCCAAACTCAAAATAATAATAATCAAATCTCATTTCATTATAACTTAGAGATTGGTGAATACACACGCCAGAACTAAGCGGGTCCCATCAGTCGATGGATGTAAGAATGTAATACCTTCCCGCCATGCAGGCTCGATCAACTTTTTGGTCGTAGGCAAATCTTATCAGATTGTTTGGGGTTTTATCTATATTTTCCGTTCCTTTTGGAGCGAATAAAATTAGGTAAGCGATTTCACTTATTTTCGAGAATTGAAAAGATTTTTGAAAATCTGATGCTTCGCTAATGTTCTTGTTGGCGGCTTCCACATGCTTCCATTCATCTTAGGCCGATAAGGAAGAATTGTGATGGTTGATCTTGAACTACGTGCGAGTTCGGTGATCATCTTGTTGTTGAGATTGGAGCCATTATACCTTGATAATCCTTTCGGGAGTGCCATATCGACAGATAAGATTATGTTTGATGGTCGAGCCACAACATTCTTGATAGAGATGCAAGCGAAATTGCTTACCCATTTGGTGAAATAGTCAGTGCCACCAAGGATGAAGCGATGTCATTGGAGGTATGGGCTTGATTTCTCCGATCATGTCAATGCCCCACATTGCAGGCGAGCTGTTGGAACAT